>ML850082.1:32378-47539 GCA_009831015.1 Picea engelmannii
CTTTGGTCATTCCGACACTTGGGTTTTACTTGCAGGGTCTCAACCATCATTTTGAGGGTTTTTCCGGAGAGTTATCACCATTGGATCTTTAGCTTCAGATTGGGACGGCTTGGAGGCAAGAGGACGTCCTGTGATTCAGTCTTCCTCAAATCTGGGGAGTTCTACTTGGAATCTGGGTTTGAAACTTCTCATACGGGTTTCCCATAGCCCGATCTACATTCCTGGAGAGTTTCAGAGCATTTGGAGGTCTCCTTCATCAGGGTCCAGTTATCTAGGGTTTCAGGCAACCAAGAGGGCGGAACTTCATTTGAGGATTCAGTGTTTGGAGGGGTTTGCCTTAGCCTTTCAGCTTGATTCTTCAGGAGGGGGTTATTGTCGCCTGGATATATTATTTGGCAGAGTTTGGACTCATTTGGAGTCTTCCTACAGTTGGGCCAAATTATTGAGGGTTTCAGCTATCTACTAGAGCGTGGCATCTTCCAGACTGAGAAGCTTGGGATTCATACGGCCCAGATCTACTTGCCTTAGTCTTCATCTCTCATCCAACCTTTGGAGGCTTATTTTGTATCGACGGAGCATTTTGTAGCAGCTCTTATTTCTTATCTATTGGGCCATCTGAGGATTATTCCAGATCTGCCCTCTATTGTATCTGTTCCATGCTTCTTATAATAAAAGGCTAGATCTATGCTTGTGTTCTCTATATCTTGAATGTATTGTGATCTTTCATGTGTTGGATAAATCTTGTATAGACACCACTTAATAACTGGACAACTCAATAAGTCACCTGCACATCAAACACAACAGTGGTAGTTAGTGGTTTCAAGCGAAAAAAAATTGGCTTGGGATCATTACAGGAAGGCGATCTCAGGAATTATGTAGCAGGGCAGTAGAAGGCATGGGTTAGGTAGCTACACTTAGGGGAATACTGTTACAACACCACCCATCACATGTCCATAGGCATGACCCCATTCAGGACATTGTACAGTTATGACCCAGTCTCTTTTGTAGTGATTGCTTTTGGTGACTGCAGAGCCCTGATGGTACAGGATTGGATACAACAGAGTCAAGACATCCTCAAGGAGTTGAAGGATCACTTACAGAGAGCACAGAATCAGCAGAAGGTCCAAGCAAACAAACACAGGGTAGAGCGTACTTTTGATGTTGGTGACTTAGTCTACCTAAGGCTCCAACTGTACAGACAGGATTCTATCAAAAGAAGTGGATCAAAAAAGCTTCAACCTCGTTTCTTTGGGCCCTACAGGATCAACAGGAAGGTAGGGGGCGTAGCTTATGAACTGGAGCTCCCACAGGGTAGCAGGATACACAGTGTTTTCCATGTGTCCTGCCTAAAGAGGGCCATCGGCCAACACATCACCCCACTGGAGGTGCTGCCACCTCTAGATGAAGAGGGGCAACTGATACTAGTATCGGAGGAAATATTCAAGGTCCGGGAGAAGAAACTCCGGAGGAGAAGCATCAAAGAATACTTAATCAAATGGAAGGATTTGCCCATTGAGGATGCCACGTGGGAGAATGAGCAGGTTGTACAAGAGACATGTTCAGAATTGCTTGTGGACAAGCAATTTCTAGCAGGGGAGATTGTAATGTCCCCTACCTCTTGATGAAGAGGTCTGGGAAGACTTAGTGGTCTAGACATCCCCACTAGACCATAGTCTCATGCAACATGGGGAAAGGTCAACTAACTCAATGTTATATTTGAAGTTGACTCGGAAAAAGGTAAAAAAGGGTAAAAGAGTAACTCAGTGAAGGAATAGAGCGCTTGAGGTTGAGTTAGGAGTTGACCCTAGGGGTTAACTTAACTCAACAGAGAAACAGAAAAGAAGTATAAAGGAAAGCCTAGGGTGCACTTCTCATTCATCTTGGATATCACTGTATTTGGTTATTGATCTCTTGAGAAACAGTTTTGAGGGTTTTGAGATTACAAACCCTAGAGAACAACTCAGTGGTGAAAGATTCCACTCACCTTGTTCCAAACTTGGTCTTGGGGATGAAATAATCCACCCACACCATTCTATAGTTTCACAGGTTCCATCATCGATCCAGGAGGGCAACAGGGCCGTACCATTGAGGGTTTTTCCAGCAGGGGCGCATCATGTCACGAGGAAGAGTTCGATCTAGCCTTGTGACAGGGTCTAGAGACATTCTAGCATTTGGGTTTTACTTGTAGGACCTTGATCATCAGTTTTGGAGCATTTTGGGAGAGCTACTTTGGCTAGATCATTGTCTACAGCTTTGGGACGGTTTTGAGAGAAGGAGGGCGCAATTGTGATTCAGAATTTGGCAGTTTGAGGGGGTTATACTTCAGATCTAACCTGGAGACTTCACCTAGTGACTTGTAGTGTCCCGATCTATCTTCATAGCAAGTTTCAAGGCATTTGGAGGCCTCCTTCATCAGGGCCGAATTATTGGGTACTTCAGGGTTTCAGGAGGGCGTAGTCTTCATTAGGGTTTTGGCAATTTGGAGGGGAAGCCTTGGCATTTGGAATTCATACTTCATGGAGGGATTTCCCTTGCTCCAATCTATCTTTTGGTAAAGTTTGGCATCATTTGGAGATCTCCTTCAGCTGGGCTGAAACCTTGGCCTTCTCATCCATCCAACAGGATGTGCCAGCAGCTAGTGGGTTTGGATGTGACCCTAGCTCTCATTGTATTTGTTCTTCACCACACATTCAGCCTTTGGAAGCTTATTTTGTATTTCCGGAAGCATTTTGTAGCAGCTCATATCTTCTATCTTGGACCCATCTAATGTTATTCCAGATCTGCTTCCATATTGTATCAGGTTCTTGCTTTTCATAATAATAAGGTCAGATATATGCTTTTGGGGTTCCATATCTTGTGTACTAATTAGATCTTGCATTTGTATTGAGTATATCTTCATGATCTGTGCTGAATAACTAAATATAACCCTAAGGCCAAAATTTGAGAGGCCAACCTGCACATACAAACAATCAAACAGTTAATTCAGTGGTTGTTAGTGTTCCAAGCGAAAAAATTGGCTTGGGAACATTACAAGGAATTTCGTCAAACAGTTTGTTGATGAAGTGTATTCATGTGTTTACTGATTTAGGAGTTTTATCAAACAGTTTGCAACATTACAAATGCATTTGGAACATGAAATATAACAACAAACAATTATATTGACAATGACTTAACCAAACAACAAGAGATATACTCAATCTGATTGCTTTATTACTACTCAAATCTGAATTGTTACATCAACAAATAACTCACAATTTCGACTTGAAATGCATTGACAATGGATGGCACAACTGGCTGGAAAATAAAGACAATGGTTGGGGCTGTAATAGTGACTGAAACCCCATGAACCTTCTGCCAAGATGACCTCCAAACCCCCAGATCTCGGCTGTCCCAAGAAGATACGACCTCCCTTGAGAAAACTTGGCCCCTATACAAAGAACTCGGCCTAGCAATAAGTGAAATCAACGAGCAAGGGAACTTGGTCCCCAATCAGAGAGAACTCCACTTTTCAACCAGGAAACTCGGCCCAACAATGAGAGAACTTGGCCCAGCATGGAAACTCGTCCCAATCAGCAAGAACACGGCCCTCACACAATGGAAATCGGCCTCTCTAGGAGAAATACGACCCTCTCACACAAAGTACGACCTCCACAATGGAAAATACGGCCCCTTCTAAGAAATACGGCCTCCACCAAGAAAGGTACGGCCTCCACAAGTGATCATTGTCTCTGCAACTATAAAAATCGGTCTCCACAAGATCCACAAACCTTGCAAATGTGAGTATTGTCTTCAACAATAAAATCTAATGAAGAATCTGAGTGATCCTTCCTCTTGATTGGCTAGGGTTGAATCTTTCACCACCGAAACCAACTCTCCACAAGGGTTTTGCTGCAAAACCCTCACAAGCCACAAGAACTCTCTTCAAATCAATTTCAGAAATATAATCAACATAATGAGAGAAATGAGCCTCCATCTCTCTTTTATCTTCTCACCTTTTTGTTGACCCTTTTACCTTTTTACTTTCACTTAAAAGATTAAAGTGACTTTAATGGATTGATTCACTTTATTCTCCAAGTCACTTTTTAATTACTCAATGTCATTTTATAATGTTGTTTTTTCCTTTAAATGACATCAAATAATTAATCTATTAATTCCCTTTTTTAATCGACTATGGCCTACAGGAATCAGATAGACCACTAAGTCATCCTCCTAGAGTGATCATTTGGAAGGGGACATTACACTGTGCTGCAATGGAAAAAAACAATCTTATTGTGATCACCTTCGTTGTGGGAGCAAAAGTCTCTTATATTCTATACGCCCTTGTTGTTTCTTTCTGTTTGTGACAAGCTTGGATTTAAACTTATCAACCAAGAAATCTTCTTTGAAATTTGTACAATACACCCACTTGCTACCTATCGATTGTTTATTTGGTGCAACTCTGCTGACTTCCAAGTGTTATTCATCAAAGCATCACAGTCTTCTTAAATTGCATCTAATCACACCTTTTTTCACTAACTTCTTCAAAAGAAACAGGATCATGAGAATTAGCTACTTCACCCCTCAAAGCAAGATTTACTTGATAAGATGATCTTGGCCTTGGTTTTTCTTCTCCATATTGCATCTTGAATAGTTTTATAAAATCACTTTAGCCTTTTCTATGTACTACTTGGTTCTTCTTCTTCATCAACATCTTCTTCTGACTCCACTTCTAATTTTTCTTCTTCTTCTTCTGCTCTTAGTCTTCCTCTACATGCTTTACCTCTACATGCTTTAGGAGTTGTTGTTTTTGGTTCTTTTTTCACCTAAAAGTTTTTGTCTTGCCAACCAGTTGTCTGTACCGTCACTACCTGCAAAGGATTCTCATGAAAAATTACATCTTTCTGATAATGACCTTCTTATTGACATGCATATATAACTTGAATGCATTCAATTCTGTGCTATTACCAATAAATATAGACTCTTTTTTTTCCAACTTATGTCTAATTTGGAATATCAACATATGCCAAACCAAAAACTCTGAAATTACTCACCTCTGCCTTATATCCTAACAAGGCCTCCTTAGATGTTACATGATGAATCGAATAATCTGCAAGTTATTCATGAGTCAGGGTCCAATCCACGAGTACTTGTAGATCTGGCTCGCTGCTGGCAAGTCTGACCTGCTAACAAAGTTTGACTTGGGACCGAGTTAACTCGGCCGGGTAGCAAGGCTGGGTAGAGTTTGACCCAGGAGTACTCAGACAACTTGGCATTTTTTCAACTATGGCCTTTTGGTGCTCACTGTTTCTTCTAAGTTCTCTGCTGTTCCTGTGTATATATGCTATATTAAATTCATTTATATAACAGTATAAAGGCACTATTAGGAGTATCACTTTTAGTTCTTTACTGTAGCCAAACACTTTTAGTTCATTACTGTAGCCAAAGAATTTCATCATTGAAATTCCCTTTTTCGATCAATTTTCTTCATTTGAATTTCATATACATGACAAAAGGTTACATGTCAATAAATTGGAACACTCAACAAGCTGGTCCACGAGAATTAAAAATCAAAACAGAGCCCTGCACTAGCTGCTAACATATACAAGAGAACAGACTCAGTTTTATGTCACTAATTAGCTGCTATGACATCAAAGAATGCAGGAGAAATACAAATTCAATAGATGATTTTCCCATTGTCTACATTTATCTCTTTCTTTTCCTTTACTTTCTGCATGGCAGTAGCACTCTCTGGGCCTGTTTATGGTCCCTCACCTTTTCTCTTTGTGATGTCATTAAAAATTGCCCTGGTCTAGTTGGCAATATCTGCCCATAATTTACTACATTTGGCTTGGACATCAAAGTCATTCCCTGCTTTACCATCTTCTGGATTCAATATATCTCCAATTGGCTGATCATCCATGTCTATGCTACTAAAGAAGCTCTCTCGTCATTGTTTTTGTTTCTTCCCCCCAAGTAAATTCTCTCGTCAGTGTTTTTGTTTCTTCCATCCAAGGAAATTCTTCTCCTGCTGCCTATTCTTCTCAGTGTGGTCCTTTGTATCTTCCATATAGACTTGGTAATGACCACGGCAAAAACTGCAATAGTAATTTGTTTCAATAAAAGCAGAATCACTCACATTAATACAGGCTAATGATGTGGGCTTTAGCTGTCTAGTTAGTGGAGCCAACTCTCCAAGTTTATAAATTTCTTATAGAAATATGACCTGGTGATTTGGTCAAAGGATGACAGCCTAAAGGCCAGGACAATGCCACTAACCAAACCATAGAATTTTTGTAAGAGTATAATCTTGCGAATTTTGGGGTGTAACTATATACTATTGTGGTATTAGGCTCAGAAAATTTGCATTTGGATTTGTATTCATATAATTAAATGATTTTTGCCCCTCTATTCATTTCATTGAGTGCAATATAATATATAATTTTCTGGTTTTCAGGTTATCTATGAAGATCTTCCATCAAATTTGTGTGCTATACGTGATCGTGTAGAAGTTAAGGAGAATACTGATATGAATCATTCAACAAGAAGTACGTATGCAAAAGGCCCGCAGGTTCAAAATGAATATGGTGCTAATGACTCAAACTTGCAAAGAAGAGATGAAACAACAAAGGGTTTGAATGTTCCTGGTGATAAACCTACCAAACAAAGGCCAAAGGTGCCAGGTCTTCAACAAGACATAGAGATATTGAAATCTGAGCTTTGTAAGTTCATTGCAGAGTATGGGCGGGAAGGTTTTATGCCTATGAGAAAACACCTTCGTCTACATGGCCGTGTAGATCTTGAGAAGGCTATTACTAGTATGGGCGGGTTCAGAAATATTGCATCTCTTATGAATCTCTCACTTTCTTATAAGGATCGGAAACCTAAAGGTTATTGGGATTGCATAGAAAATCTGAAACAGGAGGTGAGTTGGACATTCTTTTATTTGTCAAGTACTGATGTTCTGGGTATAGATCGTTATTTCAATATATAAGTTCAGATAAATCTTTGTTGTTGATAAAATTCTACAGACTAAATCCTTGTTGTTGATAAACACTAGAGAGTCACACACTAGTACTAAGACACCTTTATTTTTCCTTTTTTAACACAAATCTTGTTTTCTTCCATTTATGCTTGATATCTTTATATGAGTACATATTTCTTTTGATTATTGTCTTCATCTCAGTGTATATACTAATACTTGATTTATTGTATTCAGGTCAGCCAATTTCAAAGAATGTGGGGTATGGATCCATCTTATATGCCTAGCAGAAGGTCTTTCGAGAGGGCTGGTATGGATGTCTATTTGCTTCTATTCCGACAAATGTTTCCTCTTTCTTTTGTTGTCTCTATCTCGAGTCTCAACTGAACACCATAAAATTCCTTCCTCTCTACATCAATTATAAGTGTTTTTATTAGTTAGTAAATAGGGTAGTTTAAACTTTAAGGGATCCATCAACTTCATCCCCTTTAATATTGATTCTACACAATATTGTACAACTAGTTGACCTTGTGGATGTTTTAATCTCTTTATCTCTCTGCCTAATGGGTTAGCTTAATTGGTTCGAACAGACTGTATGAAGGTGGAGTTTGTTGTGAGATCTTTGGTTCTAGTCTGGCTGAGTTTCAAGTCTAGATGAGTCTGGCTGGGTTACCAACCGCTATTGTTGCTGGCAGTGGGGGATCCTGTGAGGTTTTCCTTGGAAGAAAGATATACAAGACTGCTTAAGTTATACAGAAAAATTAACATTTGCTTATCTCTCTTATTGCTGATAAGACTGCAGCGGGATCAAAACAAGCACTAATAGAGATATTCCTAGCAAGCATCTTCTATCGACAAAAATCCTTAAGCCTAACCTAAGTTGCATGGATATGGATACAGGAGCAAATACAGATATGGTATTTGAAACAAATATGACAATTTTTTTTAGAAAATTGGGATATGATATGGCTAGGATACGTCAAAGACATAAATACATATACATACATACATACATATATAGATGTATGTATGAATGAATGAATGAAAGAGAAACCAGGAGACATAAAAATATCAGAATACCATTCATGAATTTCAAATTTTGAAATAAAACCAAAAAAAGAGTTATCATTAAGAGAAGACTAAACCCTCTACTTATAACTTGATTTGTAAGAAATTAATGTTGTCATTCTTCTAAAAACAACATTTTTTTTTTTGCATTTTAGTGACAAAAACATTGGTTGAAATATAGTTGATACACTGGCTGAAACAGTCAATACAACATTTCATGTAATGTCCCTTTCCAGGTGATTGTTCTAGGGGGATGACTTAGTAGCCTATTTTATTCCCGTAGGCTATAGTTGATTAAAAAGGGAATTATTAGATTAATTTTTTAATGTCATTTGGAGGAAAAAACAACATTATAAAATGACATTGAGTAATTAAAAAGTGACTTGGAGAATGATATGAATAAAACCTTATAAAGTCACTTAATAACTTTAAATGAGCGAAGAAAGGAAAAACGGGGATAAAAGATAGATGGGAGCTCATTTCTCTCATTATTCTTAATCATTTTACTTATCCATTTGGAGAAAGCTCTTGAGGATTTTGAAACCCTAGTGGTTAATTGGTTTCGGTGGTGAAAGATTCCACCCTAGCTGATTGGGAGGGAAGATTACTCAGATCTCCCATTTGCGTCCATTGGAAGAGGTTGATTTGTCTATTTGCAATAGATTGGGGTGTTGGTGGAATTCAATTGCAGCAGATCTAGTTTTCTTGTGGGGGGCCAAATTCCTTCTAAAGGAGGCCGAGTTCTAGTGAAGGGTTGTATTACACTTGCTGAGGCTGAAATCCTTTTGTGAGGCCGCCATTCTTCTTAGGGAGGCCGCATCCTTGATTATGGAGGCTGAATTTACTGTGAGGAGGCCGAATTATCTTGTTTGGAGGCCACATTATCTATTGTGAGGCCGAGATCTTCTGGAGGGGCCGCTTCTCCCTTGTGTGGGTCACATTCTCTTGAGGAGGCCACACTCTCTTGGTGAAGAGGCTGTATTGGGGGTGTTGTAACAGATATTAAATATTTGCTCTACTCATTATTTTCATCCTAATGTGTTTGAAAATGATCATGGATTTTTTCAGCGGGGAGTCTAGGCTGCCCTTTTCATCTATTTTAATTATTCATGTTCCTTCTACTATATGCTCGTTTCGAGTATCTGAGACGTTTTTGAGGCTTTGCAGTACATGGTGGTGGTTTGATTCCAGTTATGTTGTTGTTGCAGACAATTTTTAGGTGCTGCAAGTTGAACCAATTATCTATTCAAGAGAACCTTAGCTGGACCGAGGTCATCGATTCTTATATTCATGAATCCTCCTAAAACATTCCACCTTAGCCAACAAGACATGTTTCTAGTAGATTCTATTAGATTTCTGGTGCTGGATAAAGCCACTCCCCTCTGGATGCTGCTATGTTCATTTGGACTGAACACCCTTCCTTTTGGTTCAAAACCATCTTTGAGGTTTAAGAAATTGTTTTGGTCAACAACAAACAATCATCTTGCCCATTTGGCTCTCTCGTTCATTATTGACAGGAGTTGTACATTTGGGCTTGCATCGCAGCTTATTCTGCAGTGGTCAATAGGAATCGTTGTACTTGTGCATTGCTTTCTCGGTCGGAGGCACTTTGATGCGGAGATTATGTCTAAGCTGGGCAGTAGTTTCTCTCTTGGACCATTTATTGTGGTATTGGGTTCTTGCACTATTTTGGCTATGGTTGCTACACTTCCTCTTGGACAACTTTTCTTCTTTCACATTTTGCTCATAAAAAAGGGTGTCAGCACGTATGATTATATTGAAGCAAATGAGAGAACTTCTAAGATCCTCGTTGCTCATACTGATGTTCAATCGGAGTCGATCTATATAAGGCACCCCGAAGATGATAAAGTTGATATTGGCAATGGAAAAAGGGGTTTCATGGGAAATACTTTGACAATGGCTTTTCGATTTCAATTGCATGATGCTCTTTGGAACCACGAACCAGTAGGAGCTCCCATGATTGCTTTAGTACAAGCTGAAAGGTGTGTGTCACATAAAGTGAATAATGGAGTCCCTGAAGAAACCAAAGATAGAGATGAAGTACCGTCTCAATTCAAAGTCACAGATGTCCATGTTGCGAGTCTACAGTTGCAGGAAAACACTAAGCTGAAGGGCGTGAGCACTCCAAAGAAACAACAATCAGGTTCTCGTTGGTTGATTGCAAATGGGATGGGCAAGATGCAAAAGCATGTTTTGCAGAAACTAAGATGAATGCCAACACCCATGCCGCCATCAAAGACAGAAGTTAAACCCGGGGACACTCTTTGGAGTATTTCTGCTCATGTTCATGGCAGTGAAAACAGATGGACAGGAATTGCCTGGCCAAAACGCACATCAACGGTCCTTGAAAGAATTTCCAAAATAAATTTGTCCGGAGCGAACTTAAAAGAATTGCCCGGCGAGAAGAAAGGTAATAAGAACTGCAGCTCTGCAGAGGGAACAAAATACCCATGAAGAGGACGAGAACGCCGCACACTGGCAGGCAGAAGCGTTTCTGCGTAATGGAAGGAAAACTCCCGTGAAAATGATACGTTTTCTGCACGTGGTCCAAATAAGCTAACGGAAAACATTCTCAAGCCGGACATTACTGCTCCCGGCGTAAACGAGGACTATACAATGAAGCAGAGAGAAGTTGTATCTGGGAATTAAACAAATACCAGATGGTGTCAAAAGCAGTGCACCCCACTTGCTTCACTCCCATTCACGTTCCTTTCATATCTAATATCTAAATGAGACCTGGCGATACAATTCCTATTTCGCAATGGCCTTCACAAGAGCTCATATGTTTACGCGTCCAATTAATTTACTGCTTTCTGCATTATTATAAAACGATGAACTGAGTATATTCGTCTGTTTAATTCCTAGATATCAGATCTTGCCAAGCCATGGCAAATGGCAGAGGAGAAAAGGGAAGTCGAATTAGCTTTGCAAATGGACGAATCGGGCCGACCTCGAGGGAATGAAGGGCATGATAGTCGATCTGTAAATGATTATTTCCGTTCGGAGAACGTATCGACGGGTGGGGGACGACGAGGCAGATGGTGAACAGCCCAGAACAGCCGGAGGGTTGAAAACCATGCCTTTCATAATAGGTATAGAGACCTGTGAGAAGCTCGCAGTGGTGGGGGTGCAAGCAAACATGGTGATATACCTGATTACGAAATACAACATGAAGAAAGCCGCAGCTACGAGTATGCTGAATGCCTTGTCTGGAACAATGGGCCTTTCAACGCTACCCGGAGCCTTGCTGGCAGACTCCTACCTCGGCCGATTCGAAACAATAACCATCGGTTGTTTTTTATATGTACTGGGAATGTTTATCCTCACGCTCACGACTGTAATCCCGGGTCTCCTGCCCTCTTCCTGCAGCGCCACGGACAAGAAGTTGAACAAATGTGAGGGCGCTTCTGCGGGGCAGTTCGCGGTTCGGCTTTTGTTTTTCACATTCATGGCAGGGGGTTCTGTCGAGACAAGGTCGTCCGTCAAGGCCTTCGGGGGGGATCAGTTCTCTCAGGGTGAAAGAATTCAAGCTCTTCTTAGTTGGAGATATCCTCGTTCTACTAGAATTTTCACTGCTACATGTTTCATGATCTCATTTACGTTGTACGTTGTTCATTTCAAACTAGTTTTGATAATCCTGGGCCTGATCATGGATTTTCGACCGGATCTTTGTATTCATGGCGAGGAGAGCGCGGAGTTCAAGATACGGCTTGGATTTATGAACACCATTCTTCTTCGCTTATCTCTCTTGGATTCTCCACGGCGTTATCCTTTCAACGCCAGTGCTGAACCGGGCTATGTCTATCACTGTCATATCTTGGATCGCGAAGACAACGAGACGATGAGACCCTTCAAATTGTTTCTTGAATTCACCTCAATGAAGCAGTTATTTCATATAAATCCTGAATAATGATCACAAATCATCAAGACTGTTATTTTTGTATTGAATAATGATTATGGAATTGACGGGCAACCAGGGAGAAATCCGTTACAACTGCAGGGATCATTCTGTCCAATTGTCAAAGCGATTAGTAGCGTTTCGAGTAGCCTGCAGAGCATATGACAGAACACCTGGCATTCGCACAGTCCAGAGAAGGCGAACCGGTTCATATTTCCCGGAACGCTAAGAGTTTTATGTTAGATTTTTTCTCTTTTAAAATGAGGATGTATGTAACACCAGGATGGGGGGCGCATGAGCGCAGCACTGGGGGAAAATGTGATGTCCCATCCCCAAGATTAGGCCAGCAGGGAGTGACTTAGTAGTCTATATGTTCCCGTAGACTATAGTCAGGCACAAACAGGGAACAAGATGGAGAAATAAGGAGGAATTAATGGCTAAACGATGAATTAAGCNGAAAACCTCTGTGAAGAGGGTTCCTATTGTAATTGCTGAGTTAATTTGTAAACCAGAATGAGATAATAAAGATGATTTTTGCTTCAGACTGTGAGATTCATCACGGTCGATTTCTTTCAGCATGTTCTCCTTCTTTTCAGCTGTGTTAAATCTGTTCGGATTTCATTTTATAGGTTCCTTACTCACAGTTGATATTGTCTTTACCATATCTTTATGTCTTCCTTAATCCATCACGATTGCATTACATTTTGTTTTCTTCTAACCGATGTGCTTCTAACCGATGTGCTTCGTTATACTTTAGTACGACCACTGCTATAACGAATGGATTTGGGTTTTCTGTAATTGTTTATTGTCTTTCCTCTGCACCAGCTATCAGCGGTGTAAGACCAATCTGCATTTTCAGAATTCTGCATGTTTCCTTTGCTACATCGGCCTTTCCTTTTTCTTTCCGCTACCGCATCATGATTTATCAAAGCGCTGAAAGATAGACTTACTTTGCCTCACTTTCCGCAAGTTATTTGATCTCTGCTATTGTCTCTTTTCCTCAGTTTTCATTTGACTCCATGCCCAATGGACCATTTCCCTGGTTTAACCCCCAAACTCCAAAAATCCAAGACCATCATTTACCCATAAATCTGCCCATCTTTTTCACGTTTACTTCAATTTATTTTGTGACATTTTTCGAGAGATCTCTCTCGGGTTGGAAGAGGGCAGCTTCTAATCCAAAGTGGTTCGAGGTTGCCTCGGGATTGATTTGCTGCAACCCATTTCAGTTCTGAGTGTCAACATGGGGGTCGTAGTTCCTTGGGGAAGCCTTGTGTTGTTTTCCATAGGCCGTGGGGCTTGTGTGGGCCAATTTGATGCAGTTCTGCATCCAAGGAAATCATCACAACAATTTTATAGTAGTATTAGTGAGGGTTTGGAGGGTCGTTTCAGAAGTTATTGCAGTGCCCATCTTCATCTTCTATTCTCCTACAAATTGTACCAACAATTGCAAGTGTTATCAAACCTGAGTCATGAGTCATTTGTTGTTGTAATTGTTGTAGATTGGGTTAATAATAAATAAGAGCAGATTTTCCATGCTTCTTGCTGTTATAACAATTGTTTGAGTTATTGTCCATTTATATTCTTGTTGTTGTATATACATTGCATGCAATTAAAGTTCTATTTGGCACACAAAATCCTATGTAACATTAAGAAACCAAACCAGCAACAGATCAACAACAACCAAGGGTATTTTGCATTGAATTTGGGCTTGCTGTTAAAGTGTTTGACAAAAGTCCCTAACCAGAAAATCACCCATAACATAACAACAGGAAACAAAATCCATAACAACAATAAGGAATGGACATTACAATGGTATCAAAGCTGGTATTCCTGCGAGCCTGTGAGTGCATGCTTTGATGTTCTCGAGAGAAGGGGACTACATTACATACAAGAGACAGAGAGGTGCCGGTAACATATTCCATTCAGAGTCAAAGTCAAAACTAGAGGGAAGCATGGGGGGCAGAAATGAACAGCCACATGACAACGCTATGCATATTCTGAATGACTTAGCAAGGGTACAGAAGGACCTGGTAAGGGGACAGAATGACATGGTAAGGGGGAAGTAACAGTCGGTTGAGCTTCTCACCCAGCTTCTGAATAATAATCAAGGGATGTAATGTCCCTTTCCAAATGAGTCCTCTAGAAGATTGACAAAATAGCCTAAGTAATTCGTGTAGGCTATAGTCGATGGGTAAAAAGGGAATTAATTATTTAATTAATGTCGTCAGAGCGGGAATTAAATTAAATTTAAAGGGGGACATTGAGTAAGTGGGTTAAAAAGGCACCTAAGTGACTATGAGAACATGAAATGTCACTTAAACATATTAAAGGGTAAAAGGGTCACAAAAAGGTGAACGGAAGAATAAAAGGGGAAAAAGAGGGTGCCCTCTCTCATTCTGGCATTGGTATTTTCTAATTTCTCATTGAGAGAACTCTTTATGGTTGGGAACTCTTGGGACGGAAAGCCTAGGAGGATTTTAAATTTTCAGAGATTGTCTTCGGTGGTGAGACAAATCCACCCTAGTTGGTCATTTTTGGAAGAGATCACACATATTTCTTCAAGTGTGTTTCATTTGGGTTAAGACTTCATCATTTGGAAGTTATATTTGTGAGCAGGGGACGAGTTAGTGCTTGAGGCGACTGGGTTTGTTACTGAGGGTGATTTTTAATGTATGGGCTGAGTTATTTCACCAAGGGGTCGAGTTTCCTCTGAAGTTTGCTCATATTTTCCCTTGTGGCCCGATTTCTTTCCTGGTGGGGTGAGTTTATCAACTGGAGACTAAATATCTACACTCTTGGGTCGTGCTTAGTTCTTGGGCCTAGTTTCTCATTCTGTTGGGTGCTCTCCTTGTGGTTGGGGTGCTCTTTTTTAGGTTGGACTCATCCCCTGTTAGTTGGGCACATTTCTCATCTATTCGATATCATATTGTGACAAAATTGAGTCTTCTTTGTCGCTGGGGTGAATTCTAGTGGATAGTGGGAAGAATATTTTATGTTGGGCGAGCTGGATAATTGTTTGGCTGAGTCTCCTCATTGTGATACATTTCTTGTTGAGATTTGGGTACCAAGGAAAGTGGTCCCCTTGTGTTTGTGAGTCTCTAAACACAAAGGGGGAGAGTATTACCCCCATGCTATTACTTTATGTTCTAATTTCACTTCGACTTTATTCACTTAAGTCGTAAAGTGAAATTAGTCACTTAAGTCATAAAGTGA
>ML850084.1:16320-32277 GCA_009831015.1 Picea engelmannii
TCATCTTGTACTTGAACATTTAAGTGGGGTAAAAGGAGGTTGCCCCCTCGAAGAGGCTTATTATATGAAATTATCTCTTTTTCAAGGCGTTGAGTACTTTTTCTAAGTTTTTTCTATGCTATATTGATATTTGGTTCTTAACAGACTGGTAATCATCTCCAACACTAGTGATAGTCTCCATGGAAATCAGAACAATGTCATCCAATAGAACACAATTGTGTCTATTCATAGTAGTATACAACTACTATCTGGTGTTACAAAACCACTCTCAATAGCACACTGCTACTAACCAGTGACACACAGTCACTTCTAGTGGATCACATCCACCACAATAGCATGCAACTATTGTCCAGAGACATACGGTCTCCACAACAATCATATCATCTGATATCAACTTGCATAAAAAAATCTCATGATATAAATTGAGTCATATGGGCCATTCTTCCACTCACATCTGTGAGATCTAGAAGAGAATCTACCCTCAAAAGGTAAAACATCGCCCATGGACTATCTGGACTATTCTTCTCAAGTATAGAAGAACAATTTTCCCTGATTTTTTAGCCTGGACCATTCACCTAACCGGGCCATTCCTTTGGAACTAATCATAGTCCAACCTAGAGAGAATGAGTCTACCCTCGAGAATGCATGTCCATGATTGTTGAACCTGGACCATTCACCTAAATGGACCATTCCTTTGGCACTAATCACAGTGAAACCTGGAGAGAATGAGTCTTCCCTAGGGAATGATTGTTCAAACCATTTCCTATGGAAATGACTGTCCGAACCATTTCCTATGGAAATAATTGTCCTGCACCAACCTCCAAAATGGATCATTCTTTGAAACTGCTCACAATTGTGAACTTTGAAAGAATGACTACCCGGTGAGGTGGACCATTCTACTTGACCACTACTTAGAGTGACTACCAAGAAGAATTATTGTCCTAGACCATTCCCCCACACTGGCCACAAGGGGAATTATTGTCTATGGTACATCAACAATCTATGAGACCATTTTCATTACGAAAATGATTTTCCAATCTGGACCATTTTCTAAACTGGAAAATGTGTGTCCATCAGAAATATCGAACCACTTTCTGAACTGGAAAGGAACTGCCCATCCTGGACCATTTTCCAAACTAGAAAATGAATGTCCATAATTCAATAACATATCAGTGTTCCCTCCCAACCTAGGAATAATCACTTCCTTTTCCAATAAGGAAGTCGTCTCCACGAGCCCCAGCTTGTCTCTTCAGTATGCAAACTTTTCATCTTGAAAAGAGGATTTATCAAAATAACTGCTATTTTCTCGTTGGTGGAGATATACTGGAGATATACTTGAGAACCTCATCAAGTAAAATATATGATTTATTTGAACAAGTTGTCATCATAGTCTTCTTCCTCCTTTTGGAATAACCTCTAGTTTTGAATCATGCAAAGCTTCCATTCATAAGTCTTTTTCACATTTTCTTACATACATTGTTCTTCATCATAACTTCCATTTCTTTTGCTTTATTACTTCTAGTGGTTTCAAACCAAGCTAGTAGTCTTATGAATCTCGGTATAATAACTGGTTGTTCTGGATTTTCTTTCTTTCTTGGAATCTTCATGTTCGTCCTCATGTTCCTCTTTATCTTTTGGGTCCATGGAGTCTTCTATAGATTTCATGCCCTAAAGATTCCAACTTTGTCATTTCATCAAAGGATCATGGATGTAGATGGACAACCAAGGACACTTAAGGCTTATTTTCAAAGAAGACTTCTTCTAGATTCAAATTGAACACGTGTTGCTTATCATGGTTGTTATTTTCAATGGGAACATGGACAGATACTTCATAATCTCCATGTATTCTTCAATGGATCATATCATTTAGGATTATCTCCCTCCTAATCCTCGCTTCATGCATGAATGCATGCTCTTCTTTTGGAATTATGTAATCAACTTCCTCCATCTAATAGAGTCCATGCTTTCATCTACATCCTTATTTCCTTCTGCAAAGTGTCACAAGTTTTTTTCTAATTTCCTCTTGATTGATGACTTCTTTCTGTTTTGACTTCTTTTGGGTCTCTTCAAGTTTGATTGTTATTTTGGCCTATCTGGAAGTTGTTACTTATATAATACTTCCATGGGAATTGTTACCAAATATTGTCAACTTACTTCATCGTTTTCATGTGTATTTCTTGACTTGTAGTCATCGTGATAGCAATCCTTATCTTGATATTCTTCCATAGGTATTGTTTCACTATCCATATTAGCTTCTAAGAAATAGATATACATGATATGTGCATGAACTATGTAAACACGGTATGTATAATAACTATGAAGAATATTGTTACCTTGACTTAGAAGAAGAAGTATGTTTTATCCTACTTGCATTTCTTTTAGGGTTCCCTTTCTTCAGAAATTGTTGCTTCATTTGTTTCCTTCCTATTCTTTAACTCAGGACATTGGTTCCTGTAGTGACCATATTTTCGAAATTTAAAGCATTGTATCTTTGACATATCCTTTTCTTGATTTGGTTTCTTCCTTAAGCCAAACTTCTTCTTATTATTGAAATTCTTGAACTTTGTTGTGAAGGCTTGATCATCGTATTTTTTGGGGGATTTCTCTTTTTCATTAATCCTTTATTCTTCTTGTGCACAGCAAGTCCAAAGTTCTTCAAATGTGGGATACTCATTTCTTGTGTTCGTGCTTGAGGAAAATGCATCCCATGTCTTGGGAAGGCCATTGAGTACTATACTTACCAGTTCCTTTTCTGAAATGATTTCTTCAATAACTTGTAGTTGATCTCTTAACTGAGAGATTTTAACAAACTATGATGGTATGCTATCATCATCATTCATTTTCATGTCACAAAGCTCATTCTTCATACTCATTACTTGTCCAATGTTTCTGACTAAGAAGAGGTTAGTTAGGGCATCATACATCTTCTTAGATGAGTCAATATGAGAGATGTAGGGTATCAAGTGGTCTTTTACAGATTCCACTATGATACTCATAGAATTGATGTCATTGTCCTTGAACTTCTCCATAACTGCAACATTATGAGGTTCCTTCTCTTTTCCCACTTCAAACTGTGGTTCCATGATCTTTCCTTTCACGAGATCCAATACTTTATTTTTGGCAAGGATGAGGTCAATCCTTGTCTTCCATGCTCTGAAGTTACAAGCCCCTTCTAACTTGTTTTATGACTTCATAGAGTAAGTCATTACTAATTTGACTTGGTCAACCTTTGCAAGATACCAGATATAAAAAGTATGCAGAACAGAAATAAAATGCTAGAAATGGCAGAAAAATAGTAATATAACCAGCATAATCTCCACAATAACACAGAAATGATATAAGAACAACAACAGTAATAGCACTTTGATTTAGAAAGCAATGTTCACGGGCCTCTTCAAGGGGGAAACCTCCAGTCGAGTAGCACTTTGTTACAATAATCTCCAAGCTAGGGTTTTCATAACCTCGACCCTTATTTATACTAAATATGTCTATCAAGAGAAGCATCTAGAGGAAGATCCTTCTAGAAGCGGAAGCTTCTATTAGGTCTTCTTACATATGCCTTATTCTATTTTATTGAAAGGCCTTATTAATATTGACCTTTATTACATCTGAATATATTGATCTACCTATGTGCGTGTTAGGACCCTAACAACCTTTGACTTTGACTTTGACCAAAAACTCAAACTTGAGGTGGTATCTTGTTGGGAGTATCAAGAGGTGTGTTAGTATAGGCCTTAACAAGAGGATTGGGGTTTTGTTTCTACAACAAATATTTGACTACAACTACAACTGTTACTGAGAAAATCCTCCCAATCTATCTTCCAACGGTCAAACTATCCAAAGATAGTGTGGGCCCATAACCTATTAGAAAAATAGGTGTGCTTGTTTTACAATAGACAATATAGCAATATTGTCACCCAACCATAGGCCAAAGCCACCCTCGAGCACCTTAACCTTGATAGAGTTAATAATTCTTGAAGAAAACCCTAGAACCAATAGCCAATAAAGGTAGTGTACCTCTCTCTATATCTAGCATACCAAGCAGAAAGTCCAACCCATAACCAAGAGAAATTCCAAGCCAAAACTGAAAAAATTTCAGTTGTTGTAGCTCCTCTCCAAACTTCTGCACAACTGGTCTTATGTAGTTTCGAGTGAGTGAGAAACAAATGAGATCTAGCACCCTCTATTTATATTGCTCCCATATTAGTTGTCTAGGCCGACTTATCTTCATGGATACTAATAACTCAATATTAATTATTTCATTAAGTCGACTAGTCTTTTAGAGTTCTTATTCAAGTCTTTAGGGTTTCTTTTGCTTCCCAAAATATTCTAGTCTCATCAGGATTACATGTAGAGGTTAATACCTCACGTAGCTACCATAATATCAACATTAATATGGCACCATAATCAACCAATAGTAAGGTGGGAAGGATTTTGTATTGATGTAGGTTTCAACTAGTGGTCTGAAAAGAAATCTCTAGTTCCCTAGTTACTCCACACTTCCAGAGTACCAATGAATCTTGTGGAAGATCTCTGTCAAGATGAATGAGATGAACACAAAAAGTTTTACATTCAAGTAGATTTTCAATCTTCCTAAATTGTGAACTTATACAGTTTCAGCCACACACAAGAATTAGAAATGTGAAGTGAAAGGCGTAGATTGGTCAACGAGGTTTCTTACCCCTAAGTTATATGGCAGGATGCATAAAATTTTCTCATTGTAGAGCGAAAAGGAAGTTATAATTTATGTACTTTTAAATATTTGTTTTGCCTCGGGTTTGGACATTCACACAAAGACACAACAACATTGAAAGAGCTATAGACTACAGACCATGTTACATTGAGATGTCATCTATTCACCATTGACAAAGAAACTCTTCAATATCCCTCTTTTACCATAAAATTGTTTTTCTTTTGTTCCCAAAATCATATTGATTTATGACAAAGATAGAGGGGCGGCCAAACCCTAGAAGGTATATGTGCACCTCTCTCCTATTGAAGTATAATCAAATCGAGTTGATTTGTTTTTGCAAGTTGAATATCTTTGTTAGGTCGATTTATATCTCAACCTTTTGAATAATTTACTGTGGTTTAATATTTTAGCTTTCCAAGTTGAGTTGCATTGTAAATAGGTGCATTTTTCAGTAGAATTCGACACCCCTCATTTGTTGTGTTTGCATTGTTAAAGGGTGGAGTTGTAAGAAAACATGTGAGTTCTAAGCTATGGCTTGATTTGAGGAATTGTTAGAGTTATTGAACACTCTCATCCTCTCTTCTATGGGAAATACATTCACCATTGACAAAATGACTCTCCAGTCTCTTGTGACCTGCTTGCAACTTTCACAAGCCAAAGTAGCACTATTGCAAAATTAGATTCGATTTATTCACGATGCACTTGAGCTAAAGAATCTTCGACAACATTCTGGACTAGTCCCTATTCAAAACCCTTTTTTCGAAGATGATGAATATGACGATGTCAATTCAAATCAACAACTAGTGCTACAACAACTCAATGAGCCAACTCCATATTCAAGCACAAATTATGTTCGACTTCCTCCTTCCAAGCTACTCATCTAACCTTGGGAAGAAATTAGGCACAAAAAGCATAGAACAAGTATCAGATATGAAAATGATGTCACCTTTCATAATCTAGATTACACCAAACAGATCCAGTTCTAGAGTATCGAACTGTTGCAAGAAAGTTCACATTCACCTGCTCTAGTTCAAGAGCAGATTCGTAAATGCCAACATTTTCAGCGAGTTTTCCACATGGAATATCAGTGCTTCGATCTTCATCCTTGCAAGCATTGTGGAAAGCAAAATCTTCCTTAAAAAAATGTTCTTACAACAAGAAACTTGCAAGAGTTAAAAACCACTATGGGTGGATGGTTTCTTGGCGATGGTCATCAATAGTCAAGAAGATATGTCAGCCATACCAAAGAATTCACTCTTGATTATTGACACATCTTGCAATGGACAAATTTTTTCCTTCTCACCTTGTCCTTGATAGGGGGGAACAACATTAGTGATTCACAGTCAGGCTTCAAGTTTTGAAGTCCCATCAATCAAGTAGTAACAAGTGAGCATGATTGGTTTGTGGTTTTCCTTAAACCACCACTTAGTAGAAGACTTCTAGCTTTTGCTAGACAACGGTTTGTGGTTTTCCTTAAACCTCCACTTAGTAGAAGACATTCAACTTCTGCTACAAAAAAATTTATGATCATCTTTAAACCAACATTCAATAGAACTTCCAATTAGCAGAATACATCAGCTTCAGCTTCTAGCTAACTTAGGAAATGTTTCGGGAACCATCGATCCTAGAGCATGGTTCCATAGTTTGTGGTTATCCTTAAACCACTAGATTGGTTTGTGGTCTTCCTTAAACCACCATCACCATTTAGTTTGTGGTCATTCAAAAACCACTAGATTTAATGATCACATTTAGCCATCAACAACTGCACACTTCTAGATTTTAGTTTCCCACTTTAAAATATCATCTATCACCTTGGACTCACATGCACCCCTTCGGATTAAGGGGGGGAATGTTGGAAATGTAATCCATTAGGGTTTCTTACTTGACTAATATGAACGATCAAGTAATAGGAAACGTTATTATAATTATAAGAGACCTTGGAAGTTGAATCCAATAGTCACATCGTTGTATTTATAATTGTATCATATTGATGAATTAAAAGCAATATCATGCTTATCTATGATCTTGCATTCCAACAATAGAAAAATAAAAACCTCTGCTCAGAAATACAAACTCAAATGGGGTTGATATCCTACATTATAGTTTAGTCTAAGGGAATCATGTCATATTGCATCCCACTATTCACATATCCTGGAAGATGACATCTGGAAGAAAATTTGGAAGTTGAACTTATGGCCCAAGGTGTCCACTTTCCTCTAGCAAGTCGCACACAAGAAGACTCTCACTTGGGATCATCTCCTCAAAAGGAGATTCCTAGGCCCTAGGATATGCAGGTTATGTAAATAAAATGAAGAGTCCATGGAACACCTCCTCAATTCTTGTGCCTTTAGCAACACTCTCTTGGACCAAGGAGCCATCTCCTTTCAGCAATAGGATCGCACTCCACTAGATCTATCATCACTCCATGGAGAGACACTTGCTTTAACAACCATGTTCTTAACGCATTTGGAAACTCTTCCCAGGATTCCTACTATGGGAGATCTAGGAGTGTAATAGAATAATATTAAAGGATGAGTCCCAGCCTTTGAATTTTTTTTGGAGATGGATTAAATAGAACATTGAAGAGACTATACAGAAAGAAAAATGGGACCCTAAAGGCCTCAAATGTTCACCACGGGAGCAATCCTTCTCTCCATCTATCTACCCTCTTCCCCCTCTCTCTCTCTCTTTCCTCCTCCATACACCCCTCCAAACCTTCCATCCTTATGTCATGGTCTCCCCCCTCTCTCAGTTTCATTAAGCTCAATTTTGATGGTGCTTCCAAAGACAATCTAGGTCCTGATAGTTATGGTGGGATCTTCCAAGATAGTTTGGGAAAATTTCTTCGAATATTATATGGTCACTTAGGAATCAATTCCAATAATGCATCTCAACTTTTGGATTTCATTCATGGAATTCAAATCACTCGTATGCATCAATTATCCCAGCTTATTGTGGAAATTGACCCCAATATCATTATTCACGTGCTCTCCAAGATCCAATGGGTTTCTTCTCCATCCAATCTCTCCACCCATTGGTGTTTAGAGATTGTGATTGATCTCCTTAGATCTCTCTTTCTCTGTATCTCTTTCATTTTCCCTTCTCATGTTAAGTGAAATGCCAACAAAGTAGTTGATCTCTTGGCCAATGCAAGCTTTGAAGATCCTCTTATGTCGTTTGACTCTATATGTGAAGAATCCCCCTTGTTCCTCTCAAGTAGGTATGTCTTTATTTTGCACAAGATGTTTTTTCTCCCCCATATGGGGTGTCACCATGCTCACATGTTCACATATCCAATGAGAAGGGGTTGGCACCCATTCTGAGACCACAGGTGCTTGCCTCACTCACCTTGGACACTACCAAAGATGTCCCTTCATCGATTCGATGGATCACAATAGTTCATTATGAGACTATACTCCCAGTGGATCGAAGGGTTATGGGAATTAATGGTGGGGATCGAGGGGAATATTACCATGAGAGCTAAGACAACTCACACCAGATGAATAATGAGAGTTCAATACTCCCACAATGATGCAATGGTAATGTTGATTATGGTGAGGGTAGGTGGCTAGGTGAGTTCAAAATTATACACGAGTTGGAGGATAGGCTCAATACCTTGCATTATGTAGACATTAATAACCATATTGATCTATGAAATCTTGGTACGATTGTTAGAAGAAGGAATTCCAATTCCTTAGTAGATAAATAGACAAGGAGGAAACATGGCTACATTTTTTTGTTGTTGTTGCTCTATTATTGTTCTGGTATATGTTCTGATTTTTCTGGAACTATGTTTAGCACTCCAATTTCTTTGGTTTACATTGTTATGGCTTCACAAGGACCTAAACCATGTTCCTCCATTGTTGGATAGTCATGACATTCTAAGGCAGTGGTTGCAATTGCGGACTTTTACCAGGAATTCATGCCCAAGGAAGATAAGGCCACTATGCCAACGTTGGAGGTAGAGGTCAGACTGATAAGGGAGTTTAAATATGACAAGGATGTGGAACATCAGGTGGGGGGTCTGATTCCAAACCTTAGTTGTACCAGGACTCAGACACGAATTTATTCCAAACCCTAAAACTTTATTGGCATACCAAGACCATGGTAGCACTGGTTATGCTTCCCAAGGATGAGGATTTTTCATTAATTAAAAAATAGAATAGAGACCTTGGAGGCATAGAATGAATATCTCCTTAATGTGGTGACCAATGACATGGATTTCTCATCGTCATGGTGGTTCTTTCCATCCTCCTGTTGCGCATCATTCATGGGAAGAATCCTCTACTACTTACAGGCATGTCTCAAGCCCATCTTCTTCTCAAGTTCCTCATGGTGAGAGATAGAAGGCTTCTTAGTCTTTACAATCCTTTTTTATATCTAGTGTTTTCTATTATAGGGGGTCTTAATAGTTTCTTCAGACTTAGTTCGACATATAGACTTAAGATTTCAAGACTTAGTATGTTATCTCCAGCATGGTTTCCCCTCTAGGGCAGGAATTTTTATTTATTTTTTTATCTCGGGAGACTATCATGGTCTCTATGGAAATTGAATCAATTTGGACCCTCATGTTTATTATGTTTATGTTAATATAGCTTTCACTTACAAAAAAAAAAAATATGCATCGATACTAAAAAATATGGTATGCACCAATGTGTTCAAAATATGTAATAAGAATTAGTGAGATTGTTATTATATATTTTGAACACATTATTCATACCACAATTATTAGGTGATATTGTCCTCCCATTTCATGAAGACAATTTGAGGTGAAGTTGTGAACTAGTTGTACAATCCATGAGGATTAAACACCTTGCTTTAATATTCTTCCTTTGGGGTTCCTTGCTGCACTTGCTCAAATACCAAACTAAAGTGATCATATCTCTATATAATTGAGTGGAACTCTATTTTGTGTTGCTTTAGGGCTCAATATTACAATATTTAAGTGAACTAGATACCATTTTTCTAAGAATGGTTAGATGTGTTATTGCATTAAATATTCACTGTGTCATTTTGGGTTTATGGTAATTCATTGTGATGGAATGTTTCAAACAAGATTTTGTTTCATTACAACTTTGTTAATGGGATCTAAGTAGTGACAAAATGCATTAGTAGTTTTTATACTCTTTCCTTTTAGCCTTGATTGGTGCTCATAGGGATTTTGTATTGCCATCTTGCATTCCTGAACTATGGAAGTTTGGGATGAATCACTTATATATGACCATTTGATTGTTCTACCTTCCCCTATACGTTGAAAAACCTCAAAATATGATTATGTATTTGACATGTAGTTTCATTCTAACTATAATAGCAACTTATGATCCTACATGATGCATTAGGGTTACTTATCCCATTATAATTTATTTATTTTTTCCTTTTCCACACATCTTTTACATCATGCAAGGCTAAGTCAAGCTATTATTTTTATAGGCATAAATGATAATCAATAATTAACATGATGAGACAAAGATACATCTAAATATCATTTAAAATGCTCTTAATTTGAGCATACATGCACCCCTTCGGATTAAGGGGGGGAATGTTGGAAATGTAATCCATTAGGGTTGCTTACTTGACGAATATGAACAATCAAGTAATAGAAAACATTATTATAAGTCTAAGAGACCTTGGAAGTTGAATCCAATAGTCACATCGTTGTATTTATAATTGTATCATATTGATGAATTAAAAGCAATCTCACGCTTATCTATAATCTCGTATTCCAACAATACAAAAATAAAAACCTTTTTCTCAACAATACAAACTCAAATGTGGTTGATATCCTACATGTTATTTTAGTCTAAAGGAAGCATATCATATTGCATCCCACTATTCAAATATCCTGGAAGATGACATCTGGAAGAAAAATTGGAAGTTGAACCTATGTCCCAAGGTGTCAACTTTCCTCTAGCAGGTCGCACACAAGAAGACCGTCACTTGGGATCATATCCTCAAAAGGAGATTCCTAGGCCCTGCTATATGCAGGTTATGTAAACAAAATTAAAATTCCATGGAACACCTCCTCAATTCTTGTGCCTTCAGAAACACTCTCTTGGACCAAGGAGCCATCTCCTTTTGGCAATATGATCGCATTAAATACTCCATCAAAGCTACCATCACTCCATGGAGAGACACTTTCTTTAACAACCATGTTATTAACCGCATTTGGAAACTCTTCCCAGGATTCCTACTATGGGAGATAAGGAAGGAGTGTAATAGAAGAATATTCAAGGATGAGTATCAGCCTTTGAATTTTGTTTGGAGAAGGATTAAATAGAACATTGAAGAGACTATACGAAAAGAAAAATGGGACCCTAAAGACCTCAAATGTTCACCTCGGGAGAAATCCCTTCTCTCCATCTAGCTACCCTCTTCCCCCTCTCTCTCTCTTTCCTCCTCCATCCACCCCTACAAACTTTCCATCCCTATGTCCTGGTCCCCCCCCTCTCTTGGTTTCATTAAGCTCAATTTTGATGGCACTTCCAAAGACAATCTAGGGCCTTCTAGTTATGGTGGGATATTCCAATATAGTTTGCGAAAAATTCTTCAAATATTCTATGGTCACTTAGGAATCAATTCCAATACTACATCTCAACTTTGGGATTTCATTCATGGACTTCAAATAACTCGTATGCATCAGTTCTCCCAGCTTATTGTGGAAGGTGACCCCAATCTCTATATTCACATGCTCTCCAAGCTCCAATGGGGTTCTTCTCCATCCAATATCTCCACCCATTGGTGTGTGGAGACTATGATTGATCTCCTTGAATATCTCTTGTTCTGTATCTATGCCCTTTTCCCTTCTCATGTTAAGCGAAGTGCCAAAAAAGTAGTTGATCTCTTGGCCAATGCAATCTTTGAATATCATCTTATGTCTATTGACTCTATATGGGAAGAATCCCCCATGTTCCTCTCAAGTAGGTCTATCTTTATTTTGCACAAGATTATTTGTATCCCTCATATGGAGTGTCACCATGCTCACATGTTCACCTATCCAACGAGAATGGGTTAGCACCCATCCTGAGACCATAGGTGCTTGCCTCACTCGCCTTGGACACTACTAGAGATGTCCCTTCATCGATTCGATGAGTCACAATGATTCATTATGAGACTATAATCCTAGTGGCTCGAAGGGTTATGGGAAATAATGGTGGGAATCGAGGGGAAGATTACCATGAGAGCCAAGACAAATGACACCACATAGATGATGAGAGTTCAGTACTCCCACAATGATGCAGTGGTAATGTTGATTATGGTGAGGGTAAACGGCTAGGTGAGCTTGAAATTCTACACGAGTTGGAGGATAGGCTCACAACCTTGCATTATGCAGAAATTCATAACCAGATTGATCTATGAAATCTTGTATGATTTTGAGAAGAAGGAATTCCATTTCCTTAGAAGATAAATAGACAAGGAGGCAACATGGATGCATTTCTGTTGCGGTTGTTCCTCTGTTATTGTTCTGGTATATGTTCTGATTTTTCTGGAACTTTGTTTAGCTCTCCAATTTCTTTGGTTTACATTGTTATGGCTTCTCACAAGGACTTAAACCATTCTCCTCCATTATTGGCTCATCACGAGCTTCTAAGGCAGTGGTTGCAGCTACAGAATTTTACTAGGAATTCATGCCCAAGGAAGATAAGGCCATTATGCCAATGTTGGAGGTCGAGGTCAAACTGATAAGGGAGTTTAAATATGACAAGGATGTTGAACATCAGGTGGGGGACCTGATTCCAAACCTTAGATGTAACAAGACTCGGACTCGAATTTCTTCCAAAACCTAAAACTTTATTGGCATACCAAGACCATGGTAGCCCTGGTTACGCTTCCCAAGGATGAGTATTTTCGTCAGTTAAAAAATAGAATAGAGACCTTGGAGGCATAGAATAAATATTTGTTGAATGTTGTGACCAGTGAAATGGATTTCTCATCATCATGGTGTTTCCTTCCATCCTCCTATTACACATCATTCATGGGAAGAATCCTCTACTACTTATAGGGATGTCTCAGGCCCATCTCCTTCTCAAGTTCCTCATGGCGAGAGATACAAGGCTTCTTAGTCTTTACAATTCTTTTTTATATCTAGTGTTTTCTGTTATAGGGGGTCTTAGTAGTTTCTTCAGACTTAGCTGGACATACAGATTTAAGATTTCAAGACTTGTTATGATATCTCTAACTTGGTTTCCCCTCTGGGGCAAGAATTTTTTTTTCTTTTTTGATCTCGGGAGACTATCATGGTCTTTATGGAAACTGAATTAGTTCAGACCCTCATGTATATTATGTTTATGTTAATATAGCTTTCACTTAAAAAAAAAAAAAAATGCATCGGTACTAAAAAAAATGGTATGCACCAATGTGTTCAAAATATATAATAAGAATCAATGAGATTGTTATTATATATTTTGAACACATTATTCATACCACAATTATTAGGTGATATTGTCCTCCCATTTCATGAAGACAATTTGGGGTGAAGTTGTGAACTAGGTGTATAATCCATGAGGGTTAAACACATTGCTTTAATATTCTTCCTTTGGGGTTCCTTGTTGCACTTGTTCAAATCCCAAACTAAAGTTATCTTATCTCTATATAATTGAGTGGAACTCTATTTTGTGTTACTTTCGAAATCAATATTACAACATTTAAGTGAACTAGATACCATTTTTCTAAGAATGGTTAGATGTGTGATTGAGTTAAATATTCACTGTGTCATTTTGGGTTGATGGTAACTCATTGTGATGGAATGTTTCAAATGAGCTTGTGTTTCATTACAACTTTGTTTATGGTATCTAAGTAGCAACAAAATGCGTTAGTAGTTTTTATACTCTTTCCTTTTAGCCTTGGTTGGTGCTCATAGGGATTTTTTATTGTCATCTTGCATTCCTCAATTATGAAAGTTTGGGATCAATCACTTATATATGACCATTCGATTGTTTTACCTTCCCCTATATGTTGAAAAACCTCAAAATATAATTATTTATTTGACATGTAGTTTCATTCTAAGTATAACAGCAACTTATGATCCTACATGATGCATTAGGGTTACTTCTCCCATCATAAAATTATATTGCTTTTCCTTTTCCACACATATTTTACATCGTGCAAGGCTAGGTCAAGCTATTATTTTTATAGGCATCAATGATAATCAATAATTAACATGATGAGACGAAGATACCTCTAAATATCATTTAACAAATTAGTTAACTATTAATCCAATCAAAATAGTACTATGGATTGAGAGAGATTTGACCTAAGATTATATTATCATTGGAGTTTATTATTAACACCAATTAGATTAAATATTACCCATATCATTTAGAATTCAACTCTAGACTTAAGTTGCAAATTTTGAAGTCAATTGAATCCATAAGAGGGCCTTTGAATCTTAATTGATCCCTTTCATAACACATTTAATAGTTTGAACTCCTCCATAGCATCATCTAGTCCTCACCAACAACCTTTGAATAGTCAATTCAATCCATAAGATGGACTTTGAAGCTTAGTATATCCCTTTCATAACACATATTTAATAGTACAAAACTCCTCCATTGCATCATCTAGTTCTCATAAACAACCTTTGAATACTCAAGTCTACATGTTTCATTTCTCGAATGATATTTAATAACTTGTGTTTCATACCATAACTTATCATATTGTTAAAAAATCTTATTGTTTTCATGTTCCCCAATGATTACATACTAATCTTGGAATTATACATGTATATTGTGCCTTATTTTTGTACCCAAATCACATATATACTAACATATTTGACACCTAATCCAATGCATCTCACTTCCCAAGAAATAGTCAACACAACTTGGAGGGATAGTCATATTCCTATCCAAAGTAAGAAATCATTATACAATTTGTGATAATTATATTGTAATCATATACAAAATTCAAGCATAAAAAACAAAAATTTAAATCATAAATTATTAATTCATTTTACAAACTTACCATAAGCAATGGAAACAGCATTATCTTTTTTAATCTGGCGTGAAATTTCTTTAGTAATTTCACTATCTAATGGTGAGAAAAAACATATTAAAGGGGATATGGAATATCAGTTAATCCATGCATCTCTAACACTCTTTTGGCTAGTGGGGAGGGTAGAAATGGTCTTCGTATACCCTTGATTGAGGGATAACCTCAATAGAGGTTATAAACCCTCGATTGAGGGATCACTTCCATATAGGTTATAAAACATTGATTGAGGATTCAAGATCTCGATTGAGAACCCAAAACCTCAAGGGGACTTAAGTCGACTGAGGACCTCGATCAAGGATCTCTAAAACACATTGTTAAGCCCTCAGTCAAGGTAATTTAAATCATGTATTGAGGCCCTTAAAAGTCGATAAACCTTCCCCTTTTTTGCAGGTTTTCATAGAGTTGCAAATTCCAAGGAGTGAAATATGTTAATTTCTTCCATGGAAGGTGGTGGACTTGATGTTAGTAGATTCATCATTAAATCCTCTATTATAGTGCCCTCCTAGACACTAAAACAACTAAGAAAAACTTTTCTACATAAGCATGCCTTTTTATATACAATAAGTGATCGTGTGTGAGTGTGTAATCACATGATCTAAATAATCTTAAGGAATGCTACTTAATTATTCCAATGGAGTGATATAGAACATGAATTAATCCCTATTTTCATATAACCATATTTTCAATCATAAATGTTTTCACTATTTATCATAACCTCTCCATAATCAATTTGCATACATATTAATTACTAATCTATTTTGATCCTTAAACTCAATAATCACTAAGAGCTTGCATACATGATATATTTCAATTTTGTGCATATACACAATAATTTCATATGAAATATAAAATATCTCTTACTTAATAAGTACACTTAGTGCCTTTGTAATGTTTTATATTTAATAACAAATATTAAATATTAGAGGAAAGAAATCATAAATAGCTTTAAAATAATAATAGGTGATAACAATTTAAGAAAATAATAAATTGACCGATAAATAATAAAAGCATGATAATAACTAGAACTCAACTAATATATTAACAAGGAAAGGGAGATTACTAATTGTAACTAATGGAAAATCTAAATGAAGAACTAGCACTCAACTAATATATTAGAAAGAAAAGTAATAAAAAAGGAAAGAAAAATTAATATATATATATATATATATATATATATATATATATATATATATATATATATATATATATATATATATATATATATATATATATATATATATATATATATATATATATATATATATATATATATATAT
>ML850085.1:8709-23975 GCA_009831015.1 Picea engelmannii
GCACCAACTGCAATTGCAATGCGCACCAACTGGGAAAACTGCAATCCTGAGATGTTGTCAAATGAGAACTGGCACCCTGTATTTATAGTAATCCTGCCAGTTTGCTGGGGCCGACTTCTCCTTCTAGGTATGTGTCTGTTTAGTATATTATTATTAATTCTAGCCGACTTCTTCTCTTGGAGGCTAATAGCCTAATATAAATTATCTTCTTGAGCCGACAAGGCTTCTAGGGTTATTAACCAATTCATTAGGGTTTCTCTTGCTTCCCGGAGTCTTCTATTTTCGTCAGGTTCACATGTAGAGGTAAATACCTCCCGCAGCTACCATAATATTAACAAGCTACTCATATAATCATTGACCATATATCCTGGATGCCAGGGAATGGTAAATCGATTAATATTTCAGAGGAAAAAATAAAAGGCATGACATTGTTGACCACTCATGAAGAGTTATCTAGTATCAAACTTGGATGAAGGAGAAATCTATTTGATATATCAAAATGGTATCACTCCACACGTAAATGGAAAGGGTGGAAATATCTCTCCCCCACTTTGCATTTGATAGGTCAATTATTGGTGACATTTTCCCTTTTAAAAGGATTGACACCAATGATTAGATAAAATTCAAATAGAATAGGATGGGGACCAAAAGGACGATTTCATATAGTGAGAGAAGGTTACGATATTTTACTTAAGAGTGTTATGCATCCTCAAAATTCAAGCCTTTGGCAATTAATATGGAAGGGTGATGACCTTCCAAACGTTGACATATTTTGTTGGAATATTTCCCATGGGAAACTTCTAACAACAAAAAACTTACAAAAAAGAGGTATTAAAGGTCCCTCTCAATGTCCTCTCCATATGGCAGTGAAGGAACACTAAATCCACCTATTTTTGGAATGTAATTTCACCATTCAATTTTGGAAGATCACCTTTTCTAAGTTAGAGATCCAATTTGTCCACCCTAGTAGCTGGAGAGAGATGTTTGTCTTATGGAAAAATAAAAAATTTGGCACCTTTAAACAAAAATCAATTCTATACCGTGGTTGGATAGATTTTCTAAAATTCCTAATTTGGAAGATCGGGTTAAAAAAAAATAAAAGTTTTTTTAATCAAGAACATACCCTTGCTAGACAGGTAGTAGTTTGAGCCGGAATTATTCTTGTAGAATCTATTGTCTCAAAAGACATCAAAGGGAAATTAACAGTTGGTTTATAAGATCAAAAAATAATATGGCTAAAAGATATCATATCCAGAGAAAACCTTCAACCAAAAAAAATAAGTAGAAGACCAATCTTTGAACCATTATGGGCTTTGAGAATGTATTAGGAGGAATTTAGTGAGTGGAAGGCATAATAGAAGCAATGCATGTTATTCTCTGATGGAGTTTTCAAGATTGATCCAAGGGTGGTAGGTGCAATGAGGGGAGAAGATGGGGTTGATTACAACCCCAAAGGACAATGTGAATTAACATATGCTTGGGGAATAGGGAAAACCTCCCATAACTAGGTAGAAGCACTCGCAATGTATCAAGGACTTAAGTTGGTATGGATAGAGCAAGTCAAGTCTCTAATTATTACCGATGACTCTATGTTTATCATTTGGAAAATGAAGAATACCCATATCATGCTATCATCCCCTATTGAAAACTTGATATCTCAAATACAAATGCTACCTAAGAAAATTTACATGATATAATTTTATCACATCCTCCATAAGTAGAAATCACAGGTGAACACAGTGGAAAATAAAGGGACAATGTTGGATCAAGGAAAGTTAAGTAAAAATGGGGGAGGGGGGGGATTTAATTAGTGTTTATATCCCATGAATAGGACAATTAGAAAATTAAGGATGTTCATGTTTGGTAGCATCAGACATGTATTTCCACAAGGTTATAAGTGTCTAGATGTGTGGAAATAGTCCAAAGCCTTCTACCTTGAGACTTTACTTTAATTAAAGGAATTATTAAATTAAAGTGATTTTATTAATTAATTGAGTTATTTAAGGAAATGCTAAAAGTAATTAGCATTTAATATTATCCATTGATCTCAAGTGAGGTGAGAAGTAATCTCAACCATCAATCACTTTAGAGATTAGGCTTAGGTCATAACTCAATCTTATAAAAAGCAAGGCTAGGGTGAAAGAGGAAAACAGTTGTGCGTGAGAAATGGTTGGATCACCAAGGACTATGATTCAATGAGATCTTGGATAGGTGGAGAAGGACTTCCATCTAGAGATTAGGTCAAGGAGAAAAGAGAATAGAGACAACCACAAGTGAGTTTCATTAGAGTGAAGCCACAAGAAAGGGTCGAGCCGTATTGAGTTTGTCGTATAGTCCTTGAGGTCGTGTATGTGGGTTTCAGTGGAAACATGCACATATATGTGGGTTTGCTTAAGGAAAGGTGTGTACACCTGGAAAAGTGTGTCAGATCTGGGTCATATATCAAAGAAAAACTTTTGAAGTTTTTCTATATTTGTATTTATCTCAGTGGGACATTATCCTTGTTACGAGAGCCTTGATTTTATCGTAATAAAATCATCTCAGTATTGGTTTTCTCTTCGGGGTTTTTCCAAGGGTATCTACCTAGAAATGTTGGTGTTTTTGTTGCAGAATTTGGTTTCTAGTATTGCTTATGGTATCTTTATTTCAATTGAATATTCCATCAGTTTATTTTTATTTTGTGAGCTGCTAACTTGATTTGCAGTAAGGAAATCACTATACAACAAGATGCCTAGGTGCCAAAGTAAGGATTTCAACATGGTATCAGAGCACATGCTCTAAGAGGAAGCCAGATCTCAGATCCATAGTAGGGGGTAGAAGATATATTATATCTGTAGGATATCTTAGCAAATCCATAACCGACAGGTAGAAATTGAAGGACAAATTTCAGGGAAACAATCATACTAAGGCAGAACTAGGGTTTTGCAGTTGTACATAGTTGTACACAGGTTGCAGAAGGAACAATCACATACATACATGGGTTTCTTTGGAGACTATCGTGTATACATGGGTTTCAGTAAGCACATATGCATACATACACAGGTATTAGGAAGGGAAGTCACATACATACGTGATTTTCAGTAGTGACAGGTGCGTACAGGTTCGTATAGGTCGGTACAGAGGCAATTTCAACAACAGGTTATTTCTAGGGTAGTTTATCGGGTCTAAGGGATAACAGTAGCACCTTTGAGAGTTCAATAGATAGTGGACGGAGAATCCAACTTCTTATCTCGTCTAAGATCCCCCTTATGTATTGTTGATATATTTTTTTGTTTATTATATTTCTAACCTCTCACTTCCAGACAATTTTATCATATATCAACAAGAGATGTTTTTTGGCACACGAGAGTTTTACTGTAGATCCCCTCTTAGTTGTTGATATGGTTTGTGTTTGTTTGTTTCAAATCTCTTTCTTTAAATAGTTTCACAATAGATCCAATAGATCTGGAACACAAAGGGGTTTTATTGTATGAAATGCCAAAAACAACAAATACATTCAATGGAAATGAAGACCAACTCATTCAATATGTTATAATAGTAGTAAACCCATCAATTATAAATCTGATATATTCATTAAGCCTAGCATGTAAACAACCACATTTGAGCAACCCAAGCAATGGAACAACCCCTTCTAGACAACACAAACAACAATGATATGGCGTGATTTTAATGAATAGAATAGAAAATGGTTATAACAACTTGACTTATACTGGTACAACCATCTCTTGAGACCATAATTTGTTGCTAATAAGGATGAGACATCCCTCTCACAACCCACGAACTATTGAAGGAATAAATCGACCCTCACATATGTCACACGACTTGTTGGTAATGTATGACCCCCCTTTTTATGTTGCCGTAATTGTTGTAGATATCTGGTGCCACCCTCTTGTGACCCCCATGAAATGTATATAGGTGGTGATACCCCCTTTGATATCTCCTCAATATACTAACAACTAGAATGACCCTCTTTGAGATGAATGGAGATAGATAATACAGTTGGATCTATACCTAGTGACCTCTACAAAGAACCTAAAACCCTGCAATGCCCATGATTTGACAATATGATTGAATCTTCCTTCTTCTGCAATAATCTCCGATGAAATATATGCTTGATCTCTCCAACTGACTTGCTAGGGTGGATTAGTTTCACCACCAAGCCCAATCTACTCAAGGGTTTTCAAGCCCCAAAGCCAAAAAAAGCTACAAGAGCTCTCCAAATCGATTTTGATAAAATGATCATGAATAATGAGGGAATGAGCTCCAATTTCTCTTTTATACCCTTTTTTACCTTTTCCGCCCAATTAAATAATATAAAATGACTTTACAAAAATTTTCTTCAATATTTCTCCCAAAGTCACTTTATTAATTTGTTAACTCTTTTAACTCCAAAAACTAATTTATTTGATGTTAAAACATTTCCAGGCATTGGATGTCACCTTTCAACATCCCAACATTTAGAGTTATTCCTCCTGGTTCCAACGAGCTATAACACTAAGGTGCCCCCTGAAATAATTTAATTAAAATAACAACCTTAGTGAAATAAATTAAATAATGCTCAATATCACTCCCAAATTACGAGAACAGTCGAAATGCATCGGAACCGAAAACTTATTGCGTAGGAGTGATCCCGATGATGAAATATAATAAACGAACTTGGTTGGGTGACTTACTAAAAATAGATACTCGCTCCCAGAATCTTAGAGCTGAAATCAAAAACCAAAAATAACATCTGAAAGCATCATATAACTCCTCTAAACCATCTGAGCTCACTGACAACATCAAATTACCCCTATGATTAGGCTAACACAAACCCAAAAAGTCACCTCCAATTGCAGAGCAAGAGACCTTGAAAATGGGGACATTACAGTCCTCCCTTCCCAAAGATTGCTTGTCCTTGAGCAATGCCATCACAACTTTACAATCAAATGGCTGAACCAAACTAAAATTGAGAATGATCCCAGGGTACCAAATCAACTTGGAATATGTGAAGAACCCTCTGCTCAAAGCATTGTCTTGCAAGGTACTAACATAAGAGACCTCCTGAATACTATCGATAAGTAGTGCAATCGGATACTGCAAAAACTCGGTCAACACCTCAAATATCCCCACTTAGTTGTTGATAGGGTTTGTGTTTGTTTGTTTCATATCTCTTTATTTAAACAATTTCACAACATATCCAATAGATATGGCACACAAAGGGGTATTATTATATTAAATTCCAAAAACAACAAATACATTCAATGGAAATGAAGACCAACTCATTCATTCTACTATAAGAGCAACAAACCCAACAATTATAAATATGATATATTCATTAAGCCTGGCCTGTAAACAACCACATCTGAGCAACAACCCAAGCACTTAAACAACCCCTTCTAGACAGGAAAAACAACAATGATATTGCACAATTTTAATGAACAGAATAGAGAAGGGTTATAGCATCTCGACTTATACTGGTGCAACCATCTCTTGAGACCATGATTTCATGCTAATAAGGATGAGACAATCCTCTCACAATCCATAAATGGTCGAAGGAATAAATCGACCCTCAAATGGGTCACACGGCCTGCTGGTAATGTACAACCTCCCTTTTTATGTTGCCACAAATGCTATAGATAACTAGTGCAGCCCTCTTGTGACCCCCACAAACTGTATACAAGTGGTGCATCCCCCTTTGAGATATCATCAAGCTGCTAACAAGTGGAACGACTCTCTTTGAGATGAATGGAGGTAGATAATGCAACTGGATCTATACCCAACAACTTCTACAAAGCACCCAAAACCCCGCAATGCCCATGATTTGACAATATGATTGAATCTTCCTCCTTTTGCAATAATATCCAATGAAATATCTACTTGATCTCTCTAACTAACTTACTAGGGTGGATTAGTTTCACCACCGAACCCAATCTGCTCAAGGGTTTTCAGGCCCCAAAGCCAAAAGAAGCTATGAGAGCTCTAATCAATTTTGATAAAATGATCATGAATTATGAGAGAATGAGCTCCAATTTCTCTTTTATCCCCTTTTTACCTTTTCCACCCAATTAAATAATATAAAATGACTTTATAAAACCTTTTTTCAATATTTCTCCCAAAGTCAGTTAATTAATTTATTAACCCCTTTAACTCCAAAAATTAATTTATTTTATGTTAAAACATTTCCAGGCACTAGAAGTTACCTTTCAAAATCCCAATATTTAGAGCTTTTCCTCCCAGTTCCAACAAGATATAACACTAAGGTGCCCCCCTAAAATAATTTAATTAAAATAACAACCTTAGTGAAATTAATTAAATAATGCTCAATATCACTCCCAAATTACGAGAATAGTCGAAATGCATCGGAATCGAAAATTGACTGCGTAGGAATGATCCCACTGATGAAAGATGATAAACGGACATGGTCAGGTGACTTACTAAAAATAGATACTCCTTCCCAGAATCTTGGAGCCAAAATCAAAAGCCAAAAATAACATTTGAAAGCATCATATAACTCCTATAAACCATTTGAGCTCACTGGTAACATCAAATTACCCCTCTGATAAGGATGACACAAACCCAAAAAGTCACCTCCAATTGCAGAGCAAGAGACCGCGAAAATGGGGACATTACAGTCCTCCCTTACCAAATATTTCTTATCCTCAAGCAATTCCATCACAACTTTACTATCAACTAACTGAACCAAACTGAAATTGAGAACGATCCCAGGGTCCCAAACCAACCTGGAAAATGTGAAGCACCCTCTACTCAAAGCACTATCCTGCAAGGTACTAACACAAGAGGCATCCTGAATACTACTAATAATTAGAGAAATTAGATACTGCAAAAACTCGGTTAACCCCTCAAAGAGTTTCTTTTCTACGAAACCAATCCAATGCATTGTGCACATCCTGCGCATGTACAACTCTAAGCATTCACGTACATGGGATGAGAGTCTTCCATATGCTCAACATAGCTACAACATGGCTCTCCATAGCTCCACCGACCATAGCCCATTTCAGGTGGGGATGGGATTCCAACCCTTGGGTCCCATTGATGTTGCACTACCTCTTACAACCACACACATAGAATCTTCCCATGTTTAGTCTGAGGCTGACAAAGCCACCAGATTTATTGAGCGGATTCAACACATGCACCAACAGGTCCATGATACTTTGCATAAAGCCAATGCTAAGTACAAGTAGCGCCATGATCAACACAAGGTATCGCACCATTTTCAAGTGGGAGACAAGGTCTGGCTACATTTCCAAAAAGAGCTCCTTACAAGGCCCCATCGAAAGCTCCACCCACTTCACTATGGTCCTTACACTATCACCAAGGTTGTGCGTAGCAATGATTTTGAGCTCAATACTCAACCCTTCCTTGGCTTGCACCTAGTGTTTAATGTGGACCTCCTTCGACCATATTTTCCACCATTATTGGACACCTCAGAGATCGCAAAACAAATGACACTAAAAGAGCTCAACCCTGACTGCATGGAACAAGAATCCTCTGATCAGATAATGGACACACATGTCAAGGGCACTCGCCAACAGAGGATCCAGCTTTATTGGGTTGTCAAGGCAGGGAAGCTTCTACACCAAGGTAAGTGGCTCACCTGAGGCCAAATTCAACGGAAGTTTCCTCACCTGATGGGAGAACTCAACGCAATGGGGACCATTTCTTCTTAAGGGGGGAGGACTGATCCAGGTGGATATTGGTGGCCACCCACCTATTCCAACTGGCTCCTCTTGACAGTTTTTAGTTCAACGCGTTCTTCTGTACTTCTTTGTAATTGTGGGTTCTACACTTCGGGGGCTATCTAAAGCCCTACACATCTTCCAGGTGGAGATTGGTGGCCACCCACCTAATCCAGCTAGCTTATTTTGTAATTTTTCATGTCATCACATCTTTCTGTACTTCCAGGGCCATTTTGGGGCCCTAAATAATGTTTTTTTGGATTTCCATAGTCAAATTGTAGATGAAGTCAGAGTTTGACAACATAATGTGGATTTCTCGAAAAGACCTTTCCAACAGGCTATCATGCGCCTAAAATGAAGGTCGTATGCAAAAGTCACGACCCCGGGAAATTGAGGTACCAACTTACCCAACGGGGCCCACATAACTTTTGGCGTTTCATCTCCCAGGGTTAGGTTTTTGGATGTCTAGGGTTTTGAAATTCATGAGTAATGTTAAAAAGGCCTCTGGAGCCTCATTGTAATCATTCTACTCAGATGAATACACGTAGCATCCACATCTCTTCTCAGATATAACTACCACCATTCGAGCAAGTTCTTTCCAATTCTACAATTTTACACTTTCAGCCTATTTCATTTATTCAATAGAAGTTATTGTTCACTGGATATCTGTTGTTGTTCTCCATATCTCTGTGTTATTGTATTCGGTCTATTAGTCAATTTGTTCCACTCATAAATCTCGATCACATGTATCCTCTATATGCTTCATGGCTATTGAATTTATAGGGATCCACATAACTCTTATCTCACTTATGTACGAGGCATGCCACCCCTACAACAAAATATCCTTTGAATCCTTGGGATGATAAGCATGTGCCTCAATATATTATGAGGAAGACCATCTTCCTTACACATGTTTGTCGATTTTTGGTACATATCATCCCCACACTCTAAACATACTTATTTTTCCATGTATTCACCTCTGTCTATAATGCAGTGATTTGGACAAGTGTGATTTTACTTCTTTATAGTTTCCAGAGAGGACATTATCACTTGGAAGTACCTTATATTTAAGTAACCTACAATTAGTGGGCAATATAAATGTACATTATCATCAAGCATGCATGAAATCCCTTTTCATTATTGATTGCATGACAAGATTTGTTAAAATATATGGGACACAATGGTTAGTCACCTTAGTAGTGTTAAGAAACATATGTTTAACATACCATACATTGCTTTCAAGTTGTATAGTAACATTTTTGTCCCTAGTTGGGTAGAGCTTGACCCATGTCCAAAGAGAAGGGTGGTGGAATCATATTTCGGGATTTCAAAGAAAGGTATCGGTGATATCAGAATTGCCCCCTAGCTCATCTCGATGGAATGCATGTAACCACATTCCCTCCATGGCATGGGTATCCATTAAGAAATCATCCATATCGAGATCTATACATTGTTTTTGTCCCCAACCTATGAAGAACAAGTGTTATTGTAGATGTTCATAATTGGTGACTCAAGACATAGTGAGAATTGAATAGGTATTAGACTAACTATAAAGAGTATAAAAAAATGGCAAAAGTGTTATTGATTGTTTTGGAGGAATGAATACATGTGAAAATATAAGCAACCCAAGGTTTGCAACACCGATTTTAGACTTGGAAATCATGTAATTATTATCACAAAAGGATAATTTTGTCCCAATATCAGACATAGGTAGGGAAGATGGCCAAGTGTCGTACAAAGTGTGGTTGTAACAAGTTTGGTATTTTCTTTACAAATGGACAAGAAGAGATAATTCATCGCTACCTCCAACAACTAAATCGACCTTGGTGTGTACTTAGACATTTTTTCTCTTAGCTCATACAACTTTTTGGATCTCCTAGTAGAGATGTTTTAGGTAGTATTGATATCATAATTTGCTTCACTATAATTCTTGGTTGACTCAACAAAATGAGACGGGTTAGTAAATTTCAAACGAAACAAAGTTGATTTTTCTTCCAAATTTTCAAAGAAGGAGCATATGGAAGTGTTCATATATGTTTTTTATATATCACCTATTGGATCCTTAACCATAGTGGGAGGTATTAGACCATCAAATTTGGGTGGTCAATCATTAATATAATGGGACAAGGTGACACGTTGAGGGTTCACTTTCAACCCTTTACATTTTGAACAACCACATACTACTGGGGTGTCATAAAAGAGATCTAGTTCATGGTGAGGGACCATTGGTCCATAATAGTTGTTGGAAGATGGCATGTTACACTTGGTGATATAAATCATGCCATCTAACTGTAGTATCTTTCTCCTTATAAGAGCTTGCATCATTTTTGGACTAGTGGAATATACTATACATTCAAACTCAATCTCAAATTAGGATCTTGCAAAATTGAATGCACAATTATTCAAATGCACATGAAAAAGTATCATAAATTTAATCAGATAATTGAAATATAAATAACATATATACTTACTCACCCCCGAGGTGTAGGGCAGTCGATGATGGAGTGTACTGTTAAGTCTCTCTATTATGTGAAGTCACCGGTTCGAAACCCTGACTTACCTTGTGTGTCGTGTCTGGGGCATCATGGGAACACTTGGAGGTTATAGTGGTAGCATTCGGATAACACGGCCTCGTGTCATGCAAGTATGTGCATGACTAGTTGTTGATTCCTTCAGTCACAAGAAAAAACAAAAAATAAAAATCTAGGCTTACTCCAAATGGAAAGGGAGAATTTGATGAACTTTGAACAATATGGAATGAGATGGAATTTGAAAAATTGGCCATTTGATATTATCACCTTATTTACCCCTACATTTGAGCCAAAACCACAATCAATGTGTCTATATTCTTAAAAAAAAAGTTTGGGAAACATGTAACATTCTAACTTCAAATATATTTTTGAAATCCATTTTCAAGTAGATGGTGTGAGCTTAAGCATCATTTGTATAATTCTAGATGATATATTTTCTACTTATATGGTAGTTTAAGTATCATTTGTATAATTTCAAATATTACATTTCACACTCATATGGTATGCATATTTCAAACGATAATATACATATGTACCTTGTTTAAAAATTATATCGTCTGAGTTTAATTTATACATGTGCTGAAATCATTATCTTCGAACATATATTAAGACAGATAGTGCTATAATAAAGAGAACAACACCCCATCCTATGAGCACATGGATAATCATTATGTATCCAATGGAGAACTATACTTTATGTGTCTACATTCTTAAAAAAAGTTTGGGATGCATGTAACATTCTAACTTCAAATAGAGTTTTGAAGGCCTTTTTCTAGTAATAAGTGCGCCTAAGTCACATTTATTACATTGGTACAGATGCATATCCTAAATACAGATGTATATCCCAAACACACTAGTGTGATAAATAATGATACACATCGACAATAAACCTCCACAAAGGAAACCTTTACAAAGTTTTAATTGCGGAAGTGTGCATTTATCTTTTCATTGTAAAGTGTTTTGGTGGTGCAATTAGGTCAACATAGTGCATCGATGTGCTTATATCTTAAGGATGCAAAACAAGCCAGAAAAAAATGTTTATCATCAATGCGTTCAAATATCAAGAGAAAAAATGAGAGAGAATTTCATTTTGTAAAAGTGAATTTATAAAATAAATCCCCTATTCCATTCTTTTGTCAAAAGTTAGAAGGGATACTTGTGCAAGAGAGATTTATCGAGGAAGACTTTGGAGTGGGCAGATTTTTCTAAAGATCCAAATTTATAAGGTATCATCGTAGGTCACATACAAATATGTAAAGGAAAAAATCCGAGTATGTAAATTCATTCTATTCATCTCAAATTTTCCCTCAATTGATTCAAAAAAATTCATAATTTCTTTATTTATTGCTATTAATATTTACAGTGCATTTTTTAGAAAATAGAAGGGTTCCAAAGCAACCTTCAACGCCACAAATATTGGTTTCTTGTTGTTTCTTTTCTGTTCTGTGTTGTTGTAAACTCTAGCATTAGGGTTTTACTGTCTCTACTATTTCACAATGAGATTTTTTGTAGGCAATTGATATTCATTTTTTTTTGTATATGGGCCTTTTTGTATATGTTGGATTGGGACCACTCATTGCATTGTATCCCAAACCTTGTTGTTGCTTGTTTTTTTAAAATACTTTCACGGTTAGCGGTGGACTATGTAAAGTAACCATGTATTGGTATGTGTCTTTATGTAAAGCACACCATTTGGCATTGCTTGTTTTTTTTTTTAAATGTTATTGAGGTTAGTGGTGTGCACCCTATAGTAATAACACACATGTGCATAACACTATAATAGGCACATTGGTGTGTATTACTATGTAATTGTGTGCATCGTTTAACTTGACAACAATTTTAGCCTCAAATTGTTTACTTAGTTTGTAAAACAGGTTTCATAATTTATGTATTTTATTATGCGAGGCTTTTATTGATAAAAGATCAAGAAAAAAACGCATAGCAATGAATGCAAGGGGAGCACATCCCAAGAAAATAATATGGCGGTTTTTTTTAATTTTAATATAAAAGTGATATATTTGAATTATATCTAGATTTAAATGATGTGTATTGGATAATGCATGTCATGCAGAGAAAAAACTTGAAGAAACTTGAAAAGATTGTTTGGAATTTAAGTAGAAAAGAGTGTAAAAGCTTTATGGAAATGTTGCAAAGGGAGGAATTATGTGGATCAAAAGGAGATCAATATGAAGTTTTTCTTTGGCTTTATACAAGTAATATAATTTTTAACAATAATCGCTAACATGTTTCAAATATTCGATTTCATATTTGTTGAATGTTGTGCAAGGATTAACAACAAGGGAACATAACGCTACCCTAAGAAGATAAAAATTAAGAAGGATGTAAATGATAATTAATTGGTCCTCACTTCATTAGGCGTGGTGCTCAAAGTTGACGAGAGGTGGAAAAGATTTTGTAAAACTATGAAGGATACAATGGAAATAACATATACACATTATTTTCATTTATAGTGTAAAATTCAATCCATTGACTCTAAGAATCAAGTTATATATAAACTACAACAAGCATTTATGGAGCAATGGTCAATGAGACCTGTGATATTTACAATAGCAAAAACATACAATAACAAAAAAGAATAATTTAAAAAGTATTATTGCTAAACATGGATTTCTATAACATGCATATACTAGTCCAAAAAAAATTCAAATTAATATTTTGTTATATTTATTTCATATAATTATTAATCAAATTTTTTATTATGTTTTTTTGTTTTTTAAGAAGATTGATAAAATTCCAAAGGACAAATGAGGTGATGTCTAAAAACATGTCGATAGAAGTATAAAAAGTGTATAAGGAGATAGTCAAAGAAATGAGCATAATTACATCATAGGAAGAACTATCCCAACAACAATGTATATCAAATATATGTAATCATTGATTTTTTTAATGTACATAAAGTTTATATATCCCATGAAATAATAATTTCAATTGTTTGTTCTTGCAGAAAAGAAAAGAAAATGCAACACATAAGACAAGACAACAAAGCATACAAGAGTTTATAATAGAGTTTGTGAGTATTTGCATTTTCCTTACTTAAGATTCATATTTGTTGTGATGTATATATTTTAATTAATTTAGAATTGTTCATGGATGTTTTCTAATAGGTTCTAACATACAAAGAAGAGCCATCTGAACATTTGATTGACATTGGATTAAGTATGGGCTAAGAGTATATGTTGGAGTATCAAGGGTTCATTGAACAATTTGTAAGTAGCTATGCTATTTTATTTCCCTTATTTTATAATAATGGGACAACAAAAAACATTTAATTATATCTATGCTTTGTCATGACATATAAAACTTATATAAAACAAAACATGGAGTGGATCCAACATAAGACAAATTGATAAATGACATGAATCATGGTTTCAAAATATTGTGGATTGTCTATGAAACACTCGTTGCTATCGTATATTTTTCAATTTATGCAATCATGTATATTATAATATAAATTTAGATATGCTCATTACACTGTATTTCTATATTTTTAGATAGAACATGACGAGTTGAAATGTCAAAATCAAACTAATCAACAAAAAAATTCAAATAACCTAAGTACAATATCCCCTGCAAGTGATGAAGAAAGGAGGCATGCAAGCAACTCGAGCAACAATAATACTTCGAGTGATAAATGGTGATCACAAAAATTGAATGTTACAAGTTGTATATTTTGAAATGCTTGTCTGTGAAAATCAAACAATTTGTTTAATGTGGACATGTGTTCTTAATTGGATGACGACATGTTACCAATAATTGTAACAATTATTTATTAACAATTTGATTGTCTTGAACCTTTATGCTATCCCATTTTCTATGATGGAGGATCTCTTATTCATATATAATAAAATGAATTTCTTATTCTATTGCATTGTCCAATGTCATCAAATGTTAAATTGGTAATTAAATATATGGATGATTTATTTAGTTACAATGAACAAAGGTGTAATCAACTGGTATATTTATTTAAATGATACAACACATTAATGCAATGATTAATTCTAAATACAATAATTAAAATATAAAACTCAATAGTATTATAAAAACTATTTGTTTTATGACGATTAATTGAAATTTTGTTAAAAATAAATAAAAAATTGCAATTGCATACCTGCAACACGGAAAATTTCAGCATTGAACCACATTATTGAATTGTATTCATATGAACACAATGATACAATTCATACATATTTATGCATTGGTGTGAATAACTATAATAAAATCACTAGTGCTCCTAATGTCAACAAAAGCATCATTCCCTCCAACAATGTCATTACCACTAATGCTACTATTATTATAATCATTACAAGACATTACAATGTGAAAGTTAATATAGACACTGATACTTTTACATATGTAATACACATCGATGCTTTCGTTATATAAAATACACATTCAAGATTCAAAAATATATAATACACATTGGTGCATATAAAAAATTGGCACATTAGTATGTATTATTGATAAAAGTGCCTTGGTGCTTTCAATATCTAAAATACGCAGTGGGGCTTAAAAAATATATAATACACACTGGTGCATATTATATGTATTTTGAAGCCTTGATGCATATATATATATATATATATATATATATATATATATATATATATATCGATGGAAGAAATCGCGGGAAATTGCAAAGAACCAATTTGGTTCTTACGACGGACATCCATCATAAATGGAATGAATAACTGTAATCCATATTGGACAATAAATATATTGAATAAGAATATATATAATGAGATAAAATAGATAATATACGATGAATAGATGTACAATGAGAGTGTCAAATATATAGAGAACCTAAAGGCACATATGGTGACCATCCATGAAAGGATGCATCCCTTATACAATTAATAACTATTTATGATTATTATCACTTAATATTTATATATTTTGTATGTTACATTGTCTTCCCCTTAAAAATGCTTTGTCCTCAAAGCATGATTATAGAAGGACCTATCTCTTGTTCTAACTCGAACTGACTTCTCATGATCTTTTGTTTTGTAATTATGACTCTTGAAGAAACAAAATGATA
>ML850086.1:0-16225 GCA_009831015.1 Picea engelmannii
CTAAGAGAAACAAAATCATTGAATTCAATCTTGCATTAATCTGCAACAAGTAGGTTTACAAATATAGTCTTTTCATGAATTCATTCTACATCATAACAATTCTCCTTTAAGAATCATTCTTACATCATGATAATTCCTCCCTACTCAGACCTATGAGGTCTTATTTATACATAAAATCCATGGAGGAATGGATGAAACCGAATCCCCAAACTAAGAAAATAATTTTTACAATTTTAGGATAAATCCCAAAAATCTATGTTTTTTAACAATTTGGGCAGATTCAAGTTAGTCCCCCACCGATATCTCCCAAAACAATTCTAATTTTGAAACACAGCCCATGATTTACTCCATTTATCATATTCTGGACAAAACCCATGTTTTATAATTTCTATATATGATATTATATGCACAAAAATTGAGGTGCAAGTTGATAGTTTGAGGCTTTTTTATAATTTTGGTAGAATCATTCCCCCTATACTGGAGGTCCACACATGTGAGTTGGGTGAATTCTGACACACCTGTCCTCATGAAAACACCATTCCCGACAAAACCCATGTGCCTGATTTTTCTCGAGAAGCTTTCCAAAATTTTCAATTATTTCTAGTACCAAATTAGCATAGGTTGGTACCGGAATAGGTGGAGCCTTGGTACCGGAATCGACTGGGTACCGGATCATGCTTCTTAAAATTCAAAGGATTAAAATCATACAAAATATAACATTTAGTCGAATTAACTCAAGAAAATTAAACAAATCATGCATTAATCATAATTTACCCCTTATGCACATGAACAAGGTAATCAAGTGTGCTTTTGGAGGAAACAGTCAAGTATAGGTTTATATCATAGGCAAAAAGGGCTTGAATACAAGGTAAGATAGGTTATTATACATGTCAAAATGGATACTCAAAAATCCTTTATCTAGTTCTCGCTTTGCATTATAAACTGTTGCCCAATTTTTTTTTTGCATCGTCAACCAAGTAGAGCCTTGTTTATATCCTTCGCAATTTGACACCCTATACCCTAGAGGGAACATCACCTTGAGTGTCCATCTCCCACATTCATTTCCTTGCATTGAGAATAGGTACGTTCCGTTGTTGTAACTAGTTTTTCTTACTTGCGACACTCATTTCCTCCTCTGTATCATAACATTCATTTGTTATGAAAATACAAAAAAAAAATGGGCGGGAAGGGAGTACTATATTATATTTGGAAGCAGCTGTGTCGCCTTTTAATAGAGAAGAAAATTATTGAGTCCCAGTGTCATCATAATTTTGGGTTTAGCATGGCCTTAAGAAGCTGATCTCGTTACATAGTTTTCTCTACAGACTGGTTACTCTTCTAGTCCCCATAGAGAACACTATCGATGCCTCCTGCATCTGATAGTTATATCATTAGGTCTATGTTGTCGGATTCTACCATATGTATGATGCTCTTGTTCAAAGGAATTATATCAACCTGTGTCATCCATTCCTCAGAACTCTTGACTTTGCATGTTGGCCATACCCTCAATTTGTCTCAGAATCACATGATACTATGGTCTTTTCATGCAACCTGGCCCTACTTTCATCATTGCTAGGTCACCTTGAACCCAACAGTCGACATTTCATCATTGGTCGTTGACTGGGTGGCTTCCCTTATGTTCGACGGAAAGACATATATTCACACTCTGGGATTCATGAAGTGTCTTGGATGCCATTAGCCTTATTGATGGTTTCCTCACCTTTGTCAACAGTTTTCATCATCGGCTACTATTTAGAGGGTTTTTTTGTGTACCGCTTGCATTTGGCACACGCGAAAGACGCACAGGGTCATTGGTTCATGAACATGTTCTTCGTCTGATCTCCACCAAATTATGAAGCTCCTACTTTGTTCCTTGTGCTGACTGATAAGGGATGCATCAATGCTCTCCTTTCAGCGGGTCTCTTTCCATCGAGTTCAACTCATTTATTATGGATATGCGACCTAGAGTTTTATGAGTACCTTGAGGCTTGCAGTCATTAGTGGGAGGCTCTCTTGCCATTGACATATGGGAATACATCAATGTATCTCGATCAATGGATTCCTCAAGTGTTAGACACCGACTCCTTTATTCACACTTGTAGGAATGTGCTCAGTGCCTTGATACCTACTTTCATTATTGGTAGGTTGTCTCACATTTGTTAACGATATACCTCAATGCCCAGTAATTAAATGATGTCTCATTGTTTTCAACCTAAAATCCTTTATTCACATGATGTAGACTTTCACCCTTGGCCCAGTAGATTTGTTTTGAGACTGGTTCTACTGGGCCCAATAGAACTAGTCTCAAAACAAATCTACTGGGCCTTGTTCGTGATTATGACATCTTTTGCCAGATAACCACATTTGTATTTTCCTATTCATGACCATAGAAACTTATTTGGTATATTTTCCACATGGATGTGCATTGTATTCTATTGGAAACCATGTATGTAAAGTCAACACAGAATGTAATGAGCAACTAGTCTTTCCAGTTGGGTTTACACCACTCCATTTTTGGGTTATTTATAATGTATTTCATCCATCGCAGATACTCCTCTGATCTCACACATTAGGGGGCATCTATTATAGAAAGATTTGACTCACAATTTCTATCTTGCACATAGGGCCTTTTTTCATTTCCCTATGTAGACTCTTCATCCCTTATTGATGAATCCAGAGGTAAAAATACATATTTTTCCACATATACACGCCCTATCTACTATACAACATGCATATACGTAGGTTTCTCCACTACATCTTGCGTACATCGGGATTTTTGCAAGAAACAACATAAATGAAGTTGGGTTTCCATGTCACGATAGGATATCTCTGATCCTTGGCCTTCCATATACTGGAAACGTTCTGACTTGGCCCTTCAGTTTCATTTTGAAGGCTATAAAAGAACAATTCCGAGCTATGGGAAAAAGGAGAAAGCATTCAACTTTAAGAAAAAAGTTAGTCTAGAGAAATTACTTCATATTGAGTCTGCATCCCTTTGTTCCTCAAGTATGAACACAGTGTTCAACCCCCAAGCTCTTCCCCTATTTTTGAGAGAACCTCATTCTCTCCCTTCCATGAGCTTGCCTTTGGTGGAGGCCTAGTTGGACGGAACCTGGTTTCTTGGTTTCGAACCATGCCGACACGGAAGTCTGTAATTTGTCACTTTTGATGATCATTCATTAATAGAAATTCTCCTTTCCCGTCCTATTGGTATCTTGCCAATATATGATTATTATCCATGGGCATGTTTGTAATGTTTGTTAATGGATTATGTTGTCTAATGTGTTAACATTTTATATTATCGCCATATGTTTGCTCTACTTGTTTGTTTAGAACTTGTCGCAGGTATAAAGATTTCAGTCAAAGTGATCAATGGTGGACATCTTCAAACGTTGGAATGAGGTAGGTCTCTTTCTTATCTCACTTTCACATTGGTTTATATAGAATATGTTGGAATTGAGTATGTTTTTGCAGTCATACCTATCTATTCTGGTTCACCCTTGCCATAGAGAGTTCTTCCCTCGTAACAAGTATTTTGACCTTCATATGATATACTTTTCCTCCTCATTGACTAGGGATTGTGACAAATGTTCTTTCATGGTGTCAATGTGTATGTGACAATTAAAAAGGTACATATGACACTTTTACAACACTTGAGACACTTAGGGTGAGGCACTTAAGTGTGTAAATTTGATGTGTAACAAATGATTCCTAAAGTGTGAGGTCAAAAGAGAAATTGATGGCCGAAACACTCTAAAGATTCTTCAATGCAAGGGTGTGGAGTTGGAGAACCTAGAAGAAGCTGCAAACAACCATCAAACATTATTAATATATGTTCCATTTCTGAGGAAGACATACCTATTCTCGGAATATGAGATGAATCAAATCACAGATATCAATCAATACACTGTGGATCCATGAAAAATAATGACTAAAGATATGGCCACTAGAGGTACAATGTGGATCCATACCTCCATGACATGAACTGATCGTAGCCATGAAAAATACACAGTGGAGCTATGAGATGATAAAACATAGCCATGGACCAATATAATGTGGATCTATGTGACAACATATATATCAACATGCTCAAATGATATCCTTCACAGACTAGGAAAAAAAGATAACAAAGTGAATGCTCAACCTAGGGTCTTTGTCCCAATCCTGATATGGTATGAATCTAGCCATGCGAATACATGATTTGATGTCAAACATGGTAAAAACCCCTTGATTACTGATCATTGAGGCAAATTGTTAACAAGTGTGAGGGGAATCACCAATGATGTCAATGAATCCCAAGGTACCCTAGTACATTCTAGCGAATGTGAATAAATGAGATGAGGTCGAACATTCGTGGAATCATCATATCAGAGGTCATTGAAGTAAACCTACTGTCGGAAGTGAGGATGCCTATCATTGAGGCATGTCCATCATAAAGTACTAACTGGTTTCTAAGTCTAATTCTCTGATGATGTCTTGAATCCAACAGGAAAATACTCGTCGAAGGAGGGCCTTGATGTATCCCCCATGATCGACATGAAACTGACACAAGAAAGTGATGTAAGATGGTGAATCAAATGAGTATGGACTGACACAAGAAATGGAAAATGGAAATATTACAGTTGGATGGTTTGAAGTGAAACTTTCCTTGAACATAATGAGGCACGACAACTAATGTAGCATCATTTTCTTGACGAGTACCAATAATGTAATGTGACGACAGTAAGAGAACTCTTCGACTAGATAAAAAAGTATGGCAACACATGGAATTGGTATGACCCAGAGACTACCAGATTACCCAAATGTAATATGAGACACAAACATGTACCATGTTCGAGGGCGACAATAGCTTCCATAAAGGATTAAAAAAAACTTGACCTACTTCCTTCAATTTTCCCCTAACCCAGATAGATGAGTACCTCTTTTTCATTTAACGAGCTTGAGGAGGGTAAGACATGCTCGATATAAATCACCTTCAGTAAGTTCCTCTTATTTTATTTAATGATCTGGAAGAAGTAAGGGTTTGTTCCCATATGGGTCCTTCAATGTGTAGTTTAGAGAGTCCAAAGAATAAAAAATCAGTGGTTTTTCATGTTTAGAGAGTTTGAAAATAACTTAAAGGTGACTACATGGATGATTTTTTCATAAATTTAGTCTCCCAAGCCCCAAAAAAGTGTTCATTTGTATAATCATGCTTGACTATAGTGTTCCTTTTTCGTAATTAGTCTTGTGAGGCTGAAAAATAAATAAATTGTCACTCGAAATACGCCCTTTCAAACCTTTTAATGAGTGTGAAAGGAAGCAAGATCACTCGACAATATTTTCATGTTTAGAGAGTCTGAAAAGAGCTTAAAGGAGACTCCAAAGAGTTATTTTTTTGTATATATTTTACGAGTCCAAAAAAAGAGATAAAAGTGTACTCGGTAACCTATTCTCACGTATTTATGAGAACCAGAAAGAATAAAGATTAATATCAATGACTTATCCTAGTGTATTTACGAGCACGAGAAAGATCAAAGTCTAATCTTGTTTTAGAAAAAGACTACTATGTTACGATGGGAATCACCTTTGAACGAGGATCACTCCTAGAAGTGTGTCTCTCTAGAGGTAGTTTTCCACCAACTTCGTTGGAAGAAGATGGCAGTTTTGCTCCAACATGATTTCTAATGAATGGAGAATTGTCCCCCAAGCGTCATTTCCTTCGACGATTCTTCTTATTTCCTCATTTATGTTTGTTGTTACTAATGGAAACATTTTCACTAGGCGGAGGAAAACAAGGTTTAATTACTCGATCCATAGGGAGAATCTATTGTAATGGAGGAGGGTCTGTTTCATTTTTTAATGAGATTGAAATAGACAATGAAAGTTGCTCATCAAGATTAGGTAATACCAAAGGATGAGATGAATAGAAGGATTGTCATACCTGATTCGAAATCATGTTTAAGGTGCCAACTTTCCCGGTGGGAGGATCAGGAAAAGGAAAAACCCCGATGAGTGAGTAATCCTTGAGAAGACCTATACCTACACTCTCAAAATTATTTAGTCCTACAAAAGGGACATTATTTTCTACTACATTGTTGATATCTAGAGTTGTATACTCAATTTTTTCAACAATGATAATATTTTCTTGATGGGGGAATCATAAGATACAAAACACTGAAGATGCGGTGACAGTCATTGCATAGAACCAGCTGCAACCAAGTAACAAATTATAATCTAGGGGGTTGTCGACTACTTCCATATCAACCTAAAAATTCTTACCCTTCAAAGTCACAATGAAATATTTCAAGAGCCTCAGAGATTGGAAACCATGTCCCTCAAATGATTTCAGGGTGCTATGGGATGGGTTAAGCGTAGAAGAACCAAGGGATATAAAACAATGAAAATACATGTACTGTACCTTTTTTCTTACCCAGAGCTTATAACGCACTATGTACCATTCTGTAAACAAACTTTTACATAATGCGTACATAATAATATAATCACATGCATTCAAGTAAAGAAATATATGTAACTCAAAGTAAAACGTATAATTTACTGCTACGATTAAACAATCCATATCATTTAACAGTAATTCATATACATAGCAGAAATCGTGATAATTTATGTAGCACAGACATGCAAAATGTGATAAGAACATAGTTAGATACTTATCTTGTAACAGTGGTGAAATCCACCAACCAAGTGCAGGCCTTCCACGAACCTCCCAGCCTTAGACCACACTGCTCATCATCTCAACAGTGGATCACCCTCGAGCTAGGACCGAGCTCCACCCCAAGGCAAGGAATCCTAGGCTAGGCTGAGGTTATGGGGAAACAACATAGAAATGTTTGGAAGGATCCTTCCCAAAGATTCCATCTTACGCCCACTACTACCAGACTCTCATTCCCCACATGCCTGTTCCGCCCGTGAGTATACACCTTCACACGCACAGTCCATCGGTGGTAACCTCCCTCTCTGGGTCTCAGAAATAGGCCGGATCAGGAAGTCTCGGAGCCTTTAATTGGTGTTGGGCACTCTCTGGAAGAAACCACTTCCCAACAAACTCTTTCACCTGGAAAGAGTTGCTCACAGGCCTGATAACCTACCTCTTCCAACCACAGTCACCTCCCTCACCAGAAGAGAGGTCATACACAAGTTTATCCCAATCTTACTCTGGCCAGTATGCCACGCACAGTTTAGCACTACGTGGCTGCAACAACCAATTGGGAAAACAGACACTCACTTCCCAAGCAGGTTCAGAAATCACGGGATAGTCTCCCAGCTTTGGTTTTGGGATTGTACGAGGGTATTCTTGCAGGGGTCCGACGGGTTCACCCTCAGACAGTTGGGTAGAATGGAGAAGATCCCCCTCCCGTGGTTCATCTCGGCTATTATATTTGTATGCACCAGGGTTGACACTTGTCACCCTGGGAAATGCATGCGTTCCCACAACAGGCATCCCTTTTGCACGTTTTCCCTTGCCAGGAACTTAGGATAAAATAAAATACACATTTCTTTTGGGAAATAATATTAAAATATTATACCCAGGCTTAAGCCCCCTAGGCTTAGCCCCTAGGATCAATAATTAGCCCCTTTTGCCCACCGTCCAGCCCCTAATCCCTTGACCACTCTATGGACACTCAGTCCCCCTTCACTCATTCATCGTGGTCGGTCTGCACCTGGCGATGTTTATATTTTATTAATCATTTTACATACATACAAGTACAACAGCAGGCTCCTGGCCTTCAACACTTAGGCTTCCTGGCCTAACAAACACTTAAGCCTACCAGCTTATAAAAAACATGGCTCACCAGCCTATAGACATGTTTACAATCCATTTCATATATCATGATTTGCAACGGGGCTCGGCCTTGGGGACACTACAATCCCCCTCCCCTTATTTTTGCACTGTCCTTAGTGCAACTTACACTGTCTCTGCAAGTCTTTCAAAATTTTAAAAAAGATGCGGGTACTCTGCCCGCATTACTTCTTCATGCTCCCATGTCGTGTCTTCAGGACCGTACCAGGTCCGCTAGACCTTTATAAGCCCTATAGCTCGATTCCGGAGATGTTTGCTTTTCCTGTCCAATATGCACATAGGATGCACTTGCAAGACACCTTCTAGTTCCACCTGAATCACAGTCCAATCAATAATATGATTAGCATCAGGTACATATTTCTTAAGCAGTGAAACATGAAACACATTATGTACATTCATAGATGCAGGTAATGCAAGCATGTATGCAACTCGCCCAATCCTTTCCAGTATCTCAAATGGCCCACAAAATCTTGTTGCCAACTTGGTGCAACTTCCCAGCTTCAGGGAACTCCTGTTAGTTCTCACTTTCAGGAAAACATGGTCACCCACTTTGAATTCTCTATGGGTTCTGTTACTATCAGCGTAACTTTTCAGCCTGTCCTAGGCAACTTTCAGATTCTGTTTTATTTTTATCATTTGATCTTTCATCTCTTTGAGTAGTTCAGGCCCAACTACTACTCTGTCAGCTGGATTATCCCAGCTCACTGGAGTGTTTCACTTTCTTCCATAAAGTGCTTCGAATGGGATCATCTTCAGAGATGTATGATACCCATTATTGTAGGCAAATTCTACCAAATGCAGGTAGTCTTCCCACTTTGATGGTTTATCCATCACATACATTCTCAGCATGTCTTCTATTACTCTATTTACTCTCTCTGTATATCCATTAGACTCAGGATGATACGCTGTACTAAAGCTCAGATTCGTTCTAAATCCTTTGAACACTCCTTTCCAGAAATTTGAAGTGAATTTCGGGTCCCTATCAGACACAATTGTCTTAGGAATTCCGTGCAAGCGTGCAACTTCTTTTAAAAAGATATCAGCAACATCTGATGCTCTGTGGGTGGTTTTCAGTGGAATAAAATGGGCAGCTTTAGTAAGCTTGTCCACCACCACCATGATTGAATCATGCTGCTTGCTTGTTCTAGGTAGTCCAGTGATAAAATTCATTGTTACCACATCCAATTTCCACTCAGGAATAGGTAAAGGCTACAACAACCCTACTGGGTGTCTATGCTCAGCCTTAACCTTTTGGCACTCCATACATCTAGTGATGTATTCAGGAATTTCTTTCTTCAACCCCGGCCAAAAATAATGGCTTTTGACTGCTGCCACGGTCTTCTGATATCAAGGATGTCCAGCATAAGTCACATTATGCATCTCTTTTAGAATTGCCAGCTTCAATTCTCGGACATTGGGTACATATACTCTGTTCTAATGTAGAAGTAAACCATCAGTTCCCAAGGTGTAACTTTCCTTGGTTTGTGGTTTCTCATGTTGTTGTAGCTTTGCTACAAGTCTTTTATACTGCAAATCCGCATTTGCAGCTTCAAGAATTCTGCCTTTAATCTTAGTTTTGTACATGCTAATGGCTGTAGCATGTAATTCATGTACTTTTCTGCTGAGTGCATCAACCACCTTATTTTCTTTCCCTTTGATATGCTTGATATCAAAGTCATATTCGCACAGAAACTCCAGCCATCAGATTTGTCTGGTGTTTAAGGTCAGCTGATCAAATAAATACTTCAGACCGTTATGGTCTGTTCTCAACTCGAATCTCTTGCCCATGAGGTAATGTCTCCATTTCCTCAAGGCATGGACGATTGTTGTCAGCTCTAAATCATGAGTGGAATAATTCTTCTCATGTTCCTTCAACTTTCGGGACTCATAACAAATTACAAATCCCTCTTGGTTGAGAACTCCTCCCAGCCCCTCCTTACATGCATCTGTGCACACTACATAATCCTTGTCTAGATCTGCAATCTTCAGGATTGGAGCACTGGTTAGCAGTTGCTTCAATCACTGAAATTTTCTGTCACATTCTTCAGTCCACTGGAACTTCTTTCCCTTCCTTTGCATGGAAGTGATAGAATGGGCTATCCTTGAGAATACGGCTATAAACCTCCTATAGTAGCCTGCCAAACCCATAAAATATCTAACTTCTGTCACATTCCTTGGCACTGGCCATTCTCGAATGGCCTGTACCTTTTCAGGATCCACAACGATCCCTTCTTCAGATATTATATGCCCCAAGTAATGGATTTGCCTTTGGTAAAATGAGCACTTGCTCAGTTTTGCATAGAGCTAGTGTTCTGTCAACACCTGTAGCACCATTCTCAGGTGTTGTTCATGTTCTTCCTCTGTCTTGGAATACACCAAGATATCATCCAAGAAGACTATGACAAACTTGTCCAAATAATTTTTGAACACTCCATTCATTAAACACATGAAAACAGCAGGCGCGTTGGACAATCCAAACGGCACCACTATAAACTCATAATGACCGTACCTTGTTCTGAAGGAGGTCTTGTTGATGTCCTCATCCCTTATTCTCACTTGGTGATATCCAAACCGAAGATCTATTTTCAAAAATATTTTCACCTCCTTCAACTGATCGAAAAGATCATCAATCCTCGACAAAGGATACTTGTTCTTGACAGTGACCTTATTCAACTACCAAAAGTCAATGCACAACCTCAACGTCCTATCTTTCTTATTCACGAATAGGACTGGGGCTCCCCACGGTGACACACTGGGGTGAATGTAACCTTTCTTTAGTATCTCTTCAAGCTCCAATTGCAACTCTTTCAGCTCTAGTGTACTCATCCTATAAGGATATTTTGAAACTGGAGTTGTTCCAGGCATCAAATTTATAGAAAAATTGATGTCCCTCCTCGAAGGTATTCTAGGTACCTCCTGAAATACATCCTTGAACTCCTTGAGTACTTCATGGTCTTCCAAATTCAATACTACATCTTGGGATGCTTCTTCCACCCGAGCTGCAAATAATTGACAGCCTTTCTGGTAACATTTCTTCAGTTGCATGGCTGAGATTTCCCTCACAGCCATGGATCTGGGAATTCCTTGGACTGTTACCTTATTTCCCTCTTCATTTAGGCATGTGAACCTCTTGTTAAGACAATCCAAAAGGGCATGGTGCTGGTCCAGCCAGTCCATCCCAATTAAGCAATCATATGATCCTAAAGGCAGAATGTTCAATTCAGCCTTAGTGCTCATTCCTTTCATGTCCACCAAACAGGACTTAACCAATTCAGCGACCTTCCTCTTGGTCCCTGTGGCTAACTTCACTAACCAACACTTCTCATGTTTTCTCTTTGTTAGATGCAAAATTTCCACCACTCTAGGATCTACATAACTATGGCTAGCCCCTGAATCAATCAAAATAACAAGTGGTCGGTTGTTGATCATACCTTCCACTTCAATCATGTGCGATTGAAATTCTGCTTGCTTATTGTCCAAGGTTGCATAGATCTTCGGCATTTTTTTTCCCATATCCTCCACTATTTCAGCTTGCTGAACAATATGTACAGTTCTCTCCTTACCATTTTTATGGGGACAATCTATGTACTGTTGGTTTCCTTGACAACCCCAACACTGAATGGGCGTCAGTCTCTGTCTTTGTGCTCCCTCTTCAGTCCTTCTCGGCTCTCTAAATGATGGTTGTCCTTGACGACTGTTTCAAAAAAAGGAAGGCTTGTCTCCCTTCTGCCTCTGTTCTTTCTTAGACCTCTTCTGGTCCTCCCAAGCCTTCCGAAAGGTAGGCTTTTCTCTTTGCTGTTCATATAAGCATTTTTCCCTTCTTATTGTTTCTTCCATAGTATTAGGATCATCATATTGAATCTTGTCACCAATGGAAGGTGGCAGTCCACTCAGATACCTCTGAATTTTAACAGCTTCATCCTTGATGAATGGAACATACTTCAGTAGTTCCAGAAAATTTCGTTCATACTCATCAATGGTCATACTACCCAACTTGAGTTCGAAAAACTCCTTCATCTTTCTGTCATAGTATCTTTTAGTGAGGTATTTCTTCTCGAAGTACCTCTTAAATTCCTTCCAAGTGACCTCTTTCTCTCTGATGTGATGCACCTGTACAAACTGATCCCACCACGTGGAGGCTTTTCCTTTCAGTTGGTACATTTCAATTCTTCCTTCTGCATGGGCAGAATAATTATGTAATTGGAAGTATTTATTCATGCCAAGAAACCATGTCTCAGCATATTCCTCCTTCTTATGTTCTCCATCAAATGTTGGAGGCTTAATCTTGTTCATCTCTCCTTTCAATTCCTCCCTTCCATATTTCTTATGTTTTCTGGTAGGGGACGGGCTTGAACTACTGTGTGTCTTACTGTCAGAATGTCTTTGGGAGCGACTAAGATGTCGGCTACCACTCCTCGACCTAATTATTCTCCCATGGGATCTTCGAATCCCCATCATACTTGAGTCTCTTCCTTTCTCGAGTTTCTTCTCTATTCTTTCCAGACTCTTCAAAAATTTTAAGTTTAATGCACCCTGTCGATCCCTGACTTTCATGAGATTTCGGCTATCATCTCGGCGAGCCTTGGCCTCTCTTTGCAATACTTCAAGGATTTTAATTATGTGTTCTTCTTTACCCTTATCTTTTCCATGACCATTGGAGTTTGATCCTTCGACTCCTAGGTTAACATCCTTTCCTTCCCGTTCGTCTTCTATTTCAGGGTTAATCTGCACTTTTCCCCACTCCATACTCGGCATTGGTTAACTGAAATCCTAACCTTCGTTGAACTCTGCACATGCAATGTGAAATTAAATTCGAATTTGTCAGTCCATTAAACCTTCACGAACAATCCACAATATTTATAAACCAGTTCGGACAAAATAAAAGACATTTCATTTTAAATAAGTTTCTTGAACTGGAAGTATTATGTATCTCTCCCATTTCTTTGCGTTTGAGGCAATTTCCAAACAGTTCTAGCACTCGTCGATCTTCTGCAATATAATGCACAGATGAATCAAATCTTTCGAGCCTTCATTTTCTCGACAATTCCTCATCTTTTGTGACAATCGAGTTTAAGAAAGTGTTTCCATTTCACGAATTTTCTAAGCTCTGTTCAGCTCTTATATTTTTTGGTGTTTCGAAACTTCAGTTTTTTTTTGGTATTTCAGAGTTTTGGTACTAGAGAAATCCCATTTAACTCTCCGGGCTAAACTCATGGTTCACATGACCTCCCCTTATATGACCACAGTCATACCTCCTATCGGAGTTTCAGACTCCCCAATGTCCAATTGCACATGTCTTCCGGGTTCGCGATTCTCCGAATCCCGATGCATCCTTCACACGTTATCCCTCCTGGCTTAGCTTCTAGTCCACGTGACCTCTACCCCGTGACCGTAGTCAAACCTATCATCGAGGTTTCGGGCTTCACAAATCCAAAGTGCATAAATACCTTGTCACCAAGATCCCCGATATCTCGATGACCCAAATACCGATAGACGACTCCCTTGTCGGGATTTTTTTTCCTAATGACTTTGATGGCTGCCACTTGTCCACATCACCGACTTCATTGTGGCCCCATGCTATTTCATTACCCTGTCAGGATATCACGTTTTGCGATTTCAAGTTGCAATATTATCCTGTCCTCAGGATCTCCGATACACCGATTTTCGACTCTCTTCGGATTTCTGACACGCGTCCCAAATGATGGACGGTTTAGGTCAACCCTCAAGTTTTTCTACTTTACAAAACCATGAACCTTCACTTACCAAAATTCCAATGACCACATTCCCGAACTGGATGACCATGCAACACGTGCCCTCTGTCTTTCAGACGGTCTGGATCTATTTTGGAACTTTCACCCCTAGTCTCTGAGGTTTAACCTTCAGACATCTCCCGACAGATCCTATGGCTGACGGGTTTTCCAGTAGATATCTGACGTCTCAGATGGTTCCTAACCAATTCGGAGTTTCGCCTATCGCGATTTCCACATTCCTATGTATTTCAAAAAGGAATTTTAATTCCTACGCACATTTTTCCATATCTGACGGTAACGAGGGCTCGCCTTCCCTCCCGAACAGATCCTAATTTTCTAACACCATTGGTGTAGAGACCTATCTCCCCATGGCCATAGACCACACCATCTACGTTTTCACTCGCCGCAATACTTCCTGAGCTTTAAAACTCGTCAAGTAACTCCTTGACATTTTGGAGCAAACCAAGGTATGAAATTGGCCTTCTAGATCCAATTTCCCCTCACATTCTCGGTCCAAAGACCGCTCCACTAGCCCATCTAAGCTCAGTGTCGAAACCTTGGATCTGATACCAATTTGTAGTGTACCTTTTTGCTTACCCAGATCTTATAACGCACTATGTAACATTCTGTACACGCACTTTTACATAATGCGTACAGAATAATATAATCACATGCATTCAAGTAAAGAAATACATTTAACTCAGAGTAAAACGTATAATTTACTGCTATGATTAAACAATCCATATCATTTAACAGTAATTCATATACACAGCGGAAATCATGATAATTTATGTAGCACAGTCACGCAAAATGTGATAAGAACATAGTTAGATACTTATCTTGTAACAGTGGTGAAATCCACCAACCAAGTGCAGGCCTTCCACGAACCTCCCAGCCTTAGACCACACTGCTCATCATCTCAACAGTGGATCACCCCTGAGCTGGGACTGAGCTCCACCCCAAGGCAAGGAATCCTAGGCTAGGCTGAGGTTACAGGGAAACAACACAAAAATATTTGGAAGGATCCTTCCCAAAGATTCCATCTTACGCCCACTACTACCAGACGCTCATTCCCCACATGCATGTTCCGCCCGGGAGTATACACCTTCACATGCACATTCCATTGGTGCTAAACTCCCTCTATGGGTCTCGAAAACAGGCCGGATCAAGAAGTCTCAGAGCCCGTAGCTGGTGCTGGGCGCTCTCTGGAAGAAACCACTTCCCAACAAACTCTTTCACCTGGAAAGAGTTGCTCACAGGCCTGACAACCTGCCTCTTCTAACCATAACCGCCTCCCTCACCAGAAGAGAGGTCATACACAAGCTCAACCCAAGCTTACTCTGGCCAGTATTCCATGCACAGTTCAGCACTGCGTGGCTGCAACAGCCAATTGGGAAAACATACACTCGCTTCCCAAGCAGGTTCAACAATCAAGGGATAGTCTCTCGGCTTTGGTTTCGAGATTGTACGAGGGTATTCTTGCAGGGGTCTGACTTGTTCACCCTCAGACAGTTGGGTAGAATGGAGAATATCCCCCTCCCACAGTTCATTGTGGATATTATATTTGCATGCACCAGGGTTGACACTTGTCACCCTGGGAAATGCATGCATTCCCACAACAGTCATCCCTTTTGCACGTTTTCCCTTACCAGGAACTTAGGATAAAATAAAATACACATGTATTTTGGGAAATAATATTAAAATATTATACCCAGGCTTAAGCCCCCTAGGCTTAGCCCCTAGTCTCAACACTTAGCCCCTTTTTCCCATCTTCCAGCCCCTAATCCCTTTCCCACTCTGTGGACGCTCAGTCCCCCTTCACTCATTCATCGTGGTCGGTCTGCACCTGGCGGTGTTTATATTTTATTAATCATTTTGCATACATACAAGTACAACAGCAGGCTCCTGGCCTTCAACACTTAGGCTTCCTGGCCTAACAAACACTTAAGCCTACCAACTTATACAAAACATGGCTCACCGGCCGATAGACATGTTTACAATTCATTTCATATATCATGATTTGCAACAGGGCTCGGCCTTGGGGACACTACTGTTGGGTATGTGTTATATTCTTTGCATGAGTGGTAGTGTCTGAGCGCCTGCGCCGGGCGCGTAGGGGGCTAAGAGGGGGGGCTGCAGGGGGGCGGAGCCCCTCGCGCGGGGGTTCGGGGGCAGCGCCCCCGAAATTTTTTTTTTGGGCCGACATATTTTCGCCGGTTTCGAGCTGACATATTATCGCCGGGCCGACATATTTCCGGGATGACATATTTCCGGGACCACATGATATTAGGTGGTTTTCGGCACATGTTTTTTACCGATGGTTTTCTATTTTCGGTTAAGGAATTAGGGTTTTAGACTAATCCATGTCATTGGGTTAGGGTTTTGGATGCCGCTGGCTCCTATATGTATATTGTATTGTAAACAATGTAACTCAAGTGTATCAATATAATATATGCTGGTTTTCCCGGTTTGGGTTTCCAGGTGAAAAATCTCTGTGTAATGTTTGTATTTGCCATTGTATCTTTTCTGTTCTTTTCTAAATATCGATTTGCAGTAGATATTGTACAAGGTTAGAATTTACATTTGGTATTAGAGCTTTATTGGCTTCAGGGGGACGCCTTTGTCGTCAAGGGTTTGGCTCGGGACTGTGATAAGCCTTGTTACAGTGGGAGAT
>ML850086.1:20090-32276 GCA_009831015.1 Picea engelmannii
GTGTTATATTCTTTGCACGAGTGGTAGTGTCTGAGCGCCGGGCGCGCAGGGGGGTAAGAGGGGGGTGCAGGGGGGCGGAGCCCCCCGCGCGGGGGTTCGGGGGCAACACCCCCAAATTTTTTTTTTTGGGCCGACATATTTTCGCCGGTTTCGAGCCGACATATTATCGCCGGGCCGACATATTTCCGGGATGACATATTTCCGGGACCACATGATATTAGGTGGTTTTTGGCACATGGTTTTTGCCGATGGTTTTCTATTTCCGGTTAAGGAATTAGGGTTTTGGACTAATCCAGGTCATTGGGTTAGGGTTTTGGATGCCGCTGGCTCCTATATGTATATTGTATTGTAAACAATGTAACACAAGTGTATCAATATAATATATGTTGGTTTTCCCGGTTTGGGTTTCCAGGTGAAAAATATCTGTGTAATGTTTGTATTTGCCATTGTATCTTATCTGTTCTTTTCTAAATATCAATTTGCAGTAGATATTGTACAAGGTTAGAATTTACAACTACAATATATGACACAAGTCGAAGCTCCCTCACCCAAAAAAGTATAATGAATGTTCTTTCCACCAACCAAAACCTGAATTTGGAATGCTAAGTGGTGGGATACTTTCTACTTAAAATAATCTAGGTTAAACATAATCAGGTTTGACTGCTCAGGATCCATGGCTCCAATGGTTGACAACATGGTTCTAAATTGACCTGGAAAGTGTTGTATAACTTCGAGGGTTGACATAGTGCAAGGTGCTTGAACCAAATATTAAAATGTGTTTTATTTTTGGGCAGTGTGGCCATTTGGATTAAATGTCTTTTTTGAATTATGCTCTTGGGAGAGCGCAATGCTATGTTAGAAATTAGTTTCTCAATCTGAAGAGGATTGGAATATGGAGGAGGAGTATAATTTGAAGTTTGTTTGACAACCTTCCCTTTAGTCTAATCACCTGGAGAAGTGTCATAGGTATTTTCACAAGTCGTGATATTAACCGTATTAAAAATGTAAACCTCAGAGGAACTTGCAGAAGTGATGTAGAGCCCCACCCACTCTTGGGGTCTATGAGAACTCCCGGTCTAGGATCATTCAGTTTCATAGATGGATTATCTCTCAGTCTCCTGCTGAGCCCCCAAAACAAGCTTCACAAGTCCTTAATTTCTCATGCGTAGGTCTCACAAAGACTCACGGGCTAACTCTAAGACCCTTTACCTTTTAAAATCAATTTCGGGCCCTAGCCCCTTTTCTTCGGCCAACTCCTCATGTGACCACGGGCTATGACCATGCACTAACATAATGCATTTCTTTGGTCACTTCAAATATTTCGGAGCTTCAACACCACTCCACTCGTTTTCCTCCAAACATGTAAAACTCATTTTCCTACAAACAGGTAACCCTCCGAACAAGGGTAAGGAATCAACGGTCCTCAATGAATGCTAAGATCTACGTCTCATAGATGTTTCGGGCCTCTTCACTTCTAGAGAATTACCCGCTCCAACATACAACAACTACAAATTCGCGAACGGGCAAAGTCCCAAATAAATACGGGGATCAACAGTTCACAACCCGCACCAATATCAATAGTTGATGATTTCTCCAGGATCCAGAACCTCTCACAACATTTCTCCACAAATATCCCGGAACGTCAAACTAGTGAACCTCCAAAGAGCTCAAATATACGGTCCACGATCTTCCAACACCAATGACTAGGATCTTTTGTGAGACTCTGGCCTTCGAAAGTCTTTGATGCACAACACCACCAATCCTCTGGAGCATCGAATCTCTAGAGTGATGAAGGTTCACTCCCGATGGTCCACATGTTCTAATGAATGGATGCCCAAGATTAACTCCATCTTTCAGGCTTTGATAGTTCTCAACCCAATGCAGATCTCACCTACAGTATTCCAGAGTAACGAACCTCTAGACTGCGAGATATGGCATCACATGTCCCCCTCAAATGGACGATCGATATGGACTCTAACCTTCCAAAGTCCTAACAATTCTGCACCATGTTTATCATAGATGATTGGGATTACAAACTACAACTGATCTGTCGATAGGTGGCCAAAGCACCAATGGTTTAGATGCGCTCCACTCTTCAAAACTTCAGGAACTGACAACCTTCCACCTCTACGCCTCCTTTTTCCCAGACTGTTGGATTTTCCGCAATCTTTCGACATGTGTCCCTCCTCAACCAATGGTCGATATTGACTTTGGATCCCCATGACTTTGGGAGACTTGTATCCTTTGGATCTGATGACTCTCGATCCACATGCCTAGATCCGATGGTTGGAATCTACCCCTCTCGCCTACGCTCTCCTCCTCCTGTCTGGACTTAGATCTAACTGACCAAATTTCTAGTCACAACTAGTCTAATGGTTTCTATGACCTCTCGTCTGTTGCAACCACGCTTTCCTTCTGATGAAGTATTTTTCAAAGGTTTCAAAGGATATGACCTTTGATATTCTCCTCTGCAATCCTGACTTCTTGACCTCTGCTCACACTGCAGCTCCTTAGCTTGTAAATTGAAACAAGTTCACCTACGCACATGTTGCACTATCTCTTCATCTTGACGAACAATTAATGAAGTGTGGCCTCAATTCACTCCTTACACTTGATCGATATAATTTCACGTTGTCCCTCCCAAGATTATAATTTCTCAAACTTCTAAGGTTCTCGACCCTTTTCCCTTTAAAAATTTATTGTGCCCTCCTAGAACTTTGTGCTCATTCTCTTGATCCTCACAAACACTTTCAGAGTGTTCCTTCAACACTCTCCTTGTTGACTTCACTCTTCCTTCTGAGCTTTTACTAACATTTAAACAATGCGTTGGCTTTGTGCACTCCTTTAAATCACCTCCTAAGTCCTAAATTTTGAAAATTCACTTACGCTCTCTATGCAGAATTGCACTACTCCCCCTAAGCTTTACCTTATTCAGCTGATATTTTACACTTTAATAAGTGTATGCGCACTCCTTGCGCTCTCTCTTAGATTATTCAGCAACTCTGTCATTCCCACCTAGAATTCTCCTTACATAACTCAAGTTGATTCCTTGCACACTGCTTGCAATTGCTCAATCCACTCCTTGCAAAGCTTCCTCGGAGTGTTTAGTAAATTTCGTGTGTCTTCCTGACACAAATTTCCCTTTTGTGATTTTACATTGCTATGAGTGTAGGCCCACACCTTGGGCTCGCTATCAGAGTCTTCAACAACTCTGATGTGCAATCCTTGCACAATTCCTCTCTTCTGAATTTTAAGCTTGTTCTGGTGTTCCCACCTGGCACGCTCTTCTCTAAACTTGAAACAGAGTTCGGGTGCACTCCTTTCACTGGATTCATAGAGTTTTCAATTATTCTTGTGTGCACTCCTTACACAAGTCTAAGAGCCCAAAACACAGAAAACTACAGATAGTGAAATCTATCTAGTTCCTACAAAGGGAAACATACATGCACTAAAAACATATCTAAAACATATAGTAAACATTTATAAAACACAGATAAAAACACATAAACCTCATATGCGGGAAAAACTGCTCTTTCTATTAATCTGAATGGTTTTGTACAAATGTTTACAAAGCTGGACTGCAATAGAGTCTTCATCCCTTCTGCTCTCTTCTCTTGATATCTCTAATGCCAGGGATGATTTTAAGGATGGAAATTTGTTTTAAAATGTAGAAACTTGGGTGAATCTTACTAATCCTTCATATGCCAACTATAAATGTTTGGTGATATTGTTTTAAAATTATTCAAATTTATAAGGATTTTATATAGTTTTTATAAAATTTTGGCGATTTTTAAGGTAAAATAATTTTATCCTATAGAATTTGGGCGAATGATTTTTAAAATAGTGAATCTTATTTTTGGAAAAACCATGGAAAATTAGCCCATGAGCAAAATTTAGCCCCTAAAATCATCCATGTCTAATGCTCTCTCTAATTCTCTCTAATGACTCTCATTCATAATGAATTTTTATTCAAAGATATTCTTACAAAAGAGGGGATCCTCGATCCTTCCCTCTAGCTACCTACTCTCATTAAATTACATTCAATAAACATCTAGCCCCAATTGGATCTAGATCCACCTAACTGTCAGCCATTAAAGGAGACTCTATCTATTACAATAACTCCTCATGTACAAAGATATTGGATTGACTTTCCTTGGGCCTTCAAACATTAATTACATTGAATTTCATTAAAAAAATTAATTTGGGTTCAAAATGAGAGGCTTGGTGCCTCTCTTCCCTAAGAATTTGTTCCCTCAAAATGCACTGATGCTTTGTTTGCTGACACTTTTGATGAGGTGGCGTGATGGTCCTGTATCATACTCCTGTGCTGGAAAAAATCATGAGCTCCTTCTCATGGCTCCCTTGTTACTGAAGTTGAGATCCTGTAGGGTCCCATACTTCACTTTGGAGATGTCCATCTGCTCCTCTTCCTTTATGTTGTTGTTGTTGTTCTCCTACTGCTGCATGCTCTTCTCTTATCAGCCTCCATATGCTGTTGAATATACGATGTGTTGACTTCAACATTATCTTCCTCATCTTCTCTATATCTATATCCAGTTGGTCCATTGGCTGGATCATTTCTTGCATTCTGCTTTGATGTTGCATCTCCTTCTCTTCATCAATCTCGAACTTTAATTGTTGAATGTTCCCTCTCTAGGTTATTTCTCCTTCTCCCCAAACTTCCATTCCTTCACACAGATGAAAGGGAATATCATCATGATCTCCACGTTGTTTTCATCTCTCATGGCTTCGACTTGCCACTCCACTACATATTTCAATTCTACAACAATGTTGTTGAGTTGTTGCTCAACTATCTCCTCTGACAATTCATCTTCTGCCAGTTCCTTTGTCTCTCCTTATGTTGGTACAAGTTAAGATTCATACAGATACTCCTTAGTCTATAATTCCTCCTCATTTTTCATGATTTTATCCTTATGGAAGTCCTCCTTTGTTTCTAGATTTCTCAACCAATCTTCTAGCATCTTCAACTCCTTCTCCCATGGAGTGAGCATTTTATTTGAATGCTCCTTTTTTCCTTTCATCACTTGGGTAGATGTCAACATCTGGTCCTTCTCCTCCATGATAGTATTTGATGGTTGTATTCCTTCTTTTGTACTTTCAACACATGCATTGGCTTCCATTGGGATTCTTGGAAGGAATATGTTGATTCCTCCAATCATCAGATTGATCCTCCGTTTTCAACACTCTTTGTTGATATGAACTCTTCACTGACCTCATGAGACTCTTAGTTGGTCTCATATCCTCTTCCTTTCCCACCTATAAATATAGAATTTTTGTCTTTCCCTCTTGGCATTCTATGAGATCTTTCACTGATATCCTCTCAATTCCCACATGGAAATATAAACTTTCCCTTTTTCCCTCCTGGTATTATATGAGATATTTAGTTGATCTCTTGTTATTGCCCACCTAGCAATATGAAATTTCATCTCTACCCTCTTGGCCGTCGACGAGATATTTTTTTGATCTCTCTTCCTCATCACCAAGGTTCCTTCCAACCTCTAGTTCACAGATGTAAACCACTTCCTCCTCTGTGGCACTGATATTTTCAACATGCCTCAGCCACCTCCTCAATATCTACATCTTCCTTCTGGAAATCAGCTACTAGATGGGCCAATTTACTTTCTTCTTCAAGGGCCATTCATACCTCCATCTTCCTTTCTGCATCTTATGTCACTACAACATTAACCAATTGAGCTCTTCTCAGATCTTCTCCGACACTTTGTCCATCTCTTCTTGGTTCATCCTCTTTGGTCTCTTTTCCAACCTTGCCTCTTAGTATCCATATTCCTATTTTTCTTTACATATCTTATTTATTTCTCTTATGCCATATGATTCAGACCCCCACCGGCTCTTGGGCTCCACGCAACCTCTTGATCTAAGAGCATTCAGTTTCAGAGCTGGATCAGCTCTCGAGCTCCTTTTGACCCAAAAAACCAACCTGACAGATCCTTAATTTCTCTTGCGCAGGTCCCACAAAGACCCACGGGATAACTCTAAGCCTATTTACCTTTTAAAATCAATTTTGGGCCGTAGCCCCTTTTATTTGGCCAACTTCTCATGTCACCATGGGTCATGACCAAGCGCTAACAAATGCACTACTTCGAAGCTCAGGGAGCTTCAACACCACTCCACTCCGATTCCTCCAAACATGCAACCCTCTTAACAAGGGGAAGGAATCAATGGTCCTTGATGAATGAAGAGATCTACAACTCACAGACATTTTGGGCCTCTGTAGTTTGGGAGAATTACCCACTCCAACATACAACTACTCTGAATTCGCAACTGGGCAAAGTCCCAAATAACTACAGGGATCAACGGTTCACAACCCACACCAAGATCAATGGTCAATTATTTCTCCAGGCTCTGGGACCTCTCACAAAACTTCTCCACAAATATCCCATAACATTGAACTAGCGAGCCTCCATAGAGCTCAAATCTATGGCCACGATCTTCTAGCACCCAACGACTAGGATATTCTCTGGCACTTCCACCTTCAGGAGTCCTTTATTCACAAAACCACCAATACTCTAGAGCGTCAAATATACGGAGTGATAAAGGTTCGCTTCCGATGGTCCACATGTCCTGATGGATGGATGCTCGATATTAACTCCAAATTTCAGGCTTCGAGAGTTCTCAACCCAATGCAATTCTCACCTCGAGTCTTCCTGAGTAACGAATCTCTAGACTGTGAGATCTGGGATCATGTGTCCCCCTCAAATGGATGGTCGAGATGGAATCTAGCCTTCGACAATCTTAAAATATATGCACCATGTTTCTCTCGGATGAATGGGATTCTAAACTACGCCTGATCTGTCGACATGTGGCCAAAGCATCGATGGTCCAGATGTGCTCTTCTCTTTGGAGATTCGGGAACTGACAACCTTCCACCTATACACCTCCTTCATATTTTCCACACTCTTCCAACACGTGTCCCTCTTTGATCAATGATCAAGATCAACTTCGGGTCCCCGAGACTTCCGGAGACTTGTCTCCTTTGGATTTGACGGTTGTTGATCCACATGCCTAGATCTGACAGTTGGGATATATCCTTCTCTCCTCATCATGTCTTGACTCAGATCTAATGGAACATATTTCTCCTCGCAACCAATCGGATGGATGATGTGACCTCTCCTCCAATGCATATTTACTTTCCTTCTGATGAAGTATTTTTCAAAGGGTTCAAAGGCTATAGCCTTTGATATTCTCCTATGAAAACCTGACTACTTGACCTATGCTCACATTGCACCTCCTGAGCTTGAAACTTGAAACAAGTTCACCTACGCACACCTTGTGCTATCTCTTCATCTTTACCAACACTTCATGAAGTGTGGTCTATGTGAACTCCTTGCACCTGATCGACAGAGCTTCATGTTTTCCCTCATGAGCTCATAATTGCTCAAACTTATAGGGGTCTCAACCCTTTTCCCTTTAACAATTTATTATGCCCTCCTAGAACTTTGCGCTCATTCTCCCGAGCCTCAAGAACACTTTCATAGTGTTCCTTTAGCACTCTCCTTGCTTTCTTTGCTCTTCCTTCTGATCTTTTACCAATATTTAAACAATGTGTTCGATTTGTGCACTCCTTGCACTCACCCCCTGAGTCTTGCATTATGAAAATTCACTTGTGCACTCCTTGTGATCTCTATGAAGAATTGAATTGCTCCCTTTGAGATTTACCTTATTCAGTTGAACTTTTACACTTTACTAAGTGTTGGTGCACTCCCTTCCCTCACTCTCAGAGTATTCGACAACTTTGTCGTGCCCACCTAGCAATCTTCTTATAGAATTCAAGTTGAGTCCTTGCGCACTCCTTGCGCTAGCTCAATACAATCTTTGTTGAGCTTCCTCTGAGTGTTTAGTAAATCTGTTGTGTCTTCCTGGGCCAAATTTCCATTCTGATATTTACACTGCTATGAGTGTAGGCGCACTCCTTGTGCTCTATCTCCAAGTGTTCAACAACTATGATGTGCACTCCTTCCAAAATTCCTCTCTTCTAAGTGTTAAGATTATTCTGGTGTTCCCACCTGGCACGCTCTTCTCTGAACTTGAAACAGAGTTTGGGTGCACTCCTTGCGCTAGATTGACAAATTTTTCAATTACTCTAGTGTGCACTCCTTGCACAATCCTAAGAGCTAAGAACACTAAGAAAACTACAGACAGAGAAATCTATCTAGTTCCTGCAAAGGGAAACATACATGCACTAACAACATATCTCAAACATATAGAAAACATTCAAAAAACACACATGAAAACAAAAAAACCTCATTTGTTGTAAAAACCACTCTTTGTATTAATTTGAATGGTTTTATACAAATGTTTACAAATCTCGACTGCAACAAAGTCTTCAACTCTTCTCCTCTCTTCTCTTGAGCTCTATAATTCTCTCTCTAATTTTCCCTAATGACTCTCATTCATAATGAATTTCAATACAAATATGTTTTTACAAAAGAGGGTCTCCTCGAGCCTTCCCTCCAGCTACCTACTCTCGTTAAATTTCATTCAATAAACATCTAGTCTGAATCATATATATATTCACCTAACTCTCATCCATTAAAGGATACTCTACCTATTACAATAACTCGACATGCACAAAGACAATGGATTATCTTTCCTTGAGCCTTCAAACATTTAATTACATTGAATTGCATTAAAAATTTTAATTTAGGTTCAAAATGAGAGGGTTGGTGCCTCTCTTCCGTTAGAATTTGTTCCCTCCAAGTGCATTGATGCGTTGTCTACCGATGTGTTTGATGAGGTGGAGTGATGATCCTACATCAGGAAGCACCCCCATGGTGGGAATGACCTGGGTCACCTCCTTGCAGAGGGATAGGGTTTTCTGGAACCAAATTTTTTTGATGAACCAATTGGGAGATACCCTTCATATATTTAGTGAAATCCTCATGACGAGGGAAGTGTTTTGTGTAGTGGTATTCTACACAATTCATATAAGGATAATTAGGTTTCCTTGTCGGTTGAGTATGAGTAGACTTAGGATTATCTTGCTCGCTAGAAGGTTTCTTGTATTTTCCCTTGATTTTCTTCTGACCTCCTGGTTTTTGAGATGAACTGGATATGACTGCATTCACCTCAGAGGTTTGAGAATGAGTGGAATTAGTTGTGGTGTTTGGAATTGAAATATATTTCGGAGCAGGTCTTGACTGATCATTCGAAGGACAAGGAGCATTAGGGATCAGATCATAAATTTTTCCATACTGGGAGTAAACCAAGTCCAAATATTGTGCACGGATGATATCCTGCTCCTCAGTAACTACATTTCTCATAGCAACATTGCGGGTGATGGGAGGTAAGAATGACTTTGTAAACCAATCCACGAGGATTTGGTCTGGAATTGGAGCTTTAATAAAACAACTCTGTCATCTCCATTCATGAATATGAACATAGATGTGGGTGGAAGAGGATTTTAGGAAAGAGTTCAAAAGTTTTTTACCTATCTCGTATCGTATAGGAAACTGAAAATGCGTTGGGAAAGAAATGGAAAGAGAATTAAAGTCAACAGAAATGTTACGCGACAATCCAATGTACCATTTTTCTTCCACACCTGTAAGTGTTCTTTGAAAAAGTCTAAGACAAGTGGAATATTCCATCAAAGAGTTGGAACATCACCATAAGTTTAAAGTCATAACATTATTGTTAATATATTCCCCAGGTTTTCTGTCGAATTTTAGAATGTCGAATGGTAATTTGGCAGGGATGGGGGGCCAAAACGGGGCATGAAGGATGGGATTGTTTGTTAAATGTGATAGATCTGGCAGATCTAATGTAGCCAAGAATGATAGTTGTTCATTAGGTTCTTGATATTGGTGATAACCATATTGCATGGGAACACCAGTAGGACCGTATCGAGGTTGTGGCGAGCTGAAAAAACTAGATGGTCCTCCCATATAAGGTGATTGTCCAGGTTGTCCTCCTATGTAAGGTGGTTTTCCTATTTGTCCACCCATGTACTGTGATTGAATATATGGACCTACAAAGTACTCCCGTTGACCTATTGGTCCCCCTATGTGTGGATATGCAAGGGAAATTTTCTTTTGAATCGTTGGGTTTACAGATTGATAGGGCATAGTTCCTTGAGAAGGAATTCCCGTCATATTGGGTTGAGTACACAAAGGATTCACAACTCCTAGATATGGATGTCCAACATACATACTAGTGGTAGTAGGGATAGAAGGAGTTGCAGGAGTGGTTTTCGCCCATGCTTGTTGATGTTGCAGCCATGTAGTTTCCCCCCCCAGTAAAAATTTTCCTTGCAACTGAAGGTTTCCCCCCAGCTGAAGGTTGTCTTCCCATTGAAGATTTACCTCCAATGTACGGAGTACTAATTTTTTATGTGTGAGATGCACGTTGAGTATCTTGTATAACTGTGGTTTTACGAACGACTTGAATGCTAGCCATTCAACCGATGGGAGGACCAAGTAAAGAAATTGGTCTATGCATGTGTGGAAAAAATGAAGCAAGAATATTACCTAACTCATGTGAAAGAGGTGATGAATCTGCAAGTGGTTAATCCAGGTTCACCTGGGTCACCGATGTTTCTAGTAAAGAATAAGCACCAACAATAGCAACTACATGATTTGTGGAAAAAGATGAATTCCCAAGTCCTCCAGGAAAATAAAAAATCAGTGGGTTCATGCCAAAATATGGTGTAATGGTGGAAATTAGTTGTAATCGATAATAAGAATACGAATAAACATATCTTGTGGATGATGGATCAAAGAGTGGTTTTCTAGGTGGATTAGTAAACAGAGGATTCAAAAAATATTCCAATATTTCTATGAAGGTTGGGACTGGTTCTTCAACGTGATGGCCACTTCTAGGAGTGGCGCTCTGAGTTTTAGAAGTGTGATATGTGATCACTACTTCATAAGAAACATTATGTTGTGGTTCTTGATTGTTAGGTTCCATATCTTGTATATTGTGAAAAATATGGTCCCAAGGCCGACTATGAAAGACAAAGAAACACACTCCTATGAAAACTAAAAGTAATCAACCAAGCACCAATAGATTTAAGGATCTTTTGAAGATGATATATCAAGCCATCAACGAACAATTGAGAAGCATTTACCCCAACCTCCACATAAAATCCCTTCTTGGTGCAAGAAACCCACACTTTCACGGGATCACACTCCAAGGGTACTGAGAGTGTGATACAACGTTTACTCCAGGTTATATGGGAATCTCCCCAAAATCACCTTTGTAGGTACCTAGGAAAGGCCACCAAGGTTACCAATTCACAACAAGCCTCCAGAGGGGGTACAATTGACTATCGGGACTGAACGTATGGCTAAGATATCAAAGTCTGAATCTCTTCAATAGAACTGAAGAAAAGTGGACCAGTAGGACTCCATAGGACCCTAGATGGATTCAGAGTTCACAAAGCACCGAGACCAAATGAAACCAGTGGTTTCTCAAGAACAACACTCAATATACAATCTGTTCGATACAATTGGTTAAGATTTGGAGGGGTAATATTTGTTTTTCTCTTGCAGGTGACCTCATACTTATCCCTTGTGTGAGAGGGGGTTCCCAGCTATGCTTATGAAAAATCTTCATTTATATGCTCTTTAGGGTTCTAGAGTTTGTTTAGTAGTCTTGGACAATTTACTCACTTCACCTAGTGCAAAGACCCTAATCCTAGGCTATTGTTGGTGTGCTAAAAACAAAAAAAAATCGAGTTAATTTTATTAGCATGTGGTTGATTTTAATGGATTTTAACTCAAAGGGTTCACGAAGATGAAATTGATGATGTGTAAGAGACTCGAATCCAATATAATGGAAAAGAATGATATGCACTTCTTTCTTTCGATGAATTCTACGTATGGGAAGGAGAAGAGTTATATTCTTATTAACACAAGCAAGCACTCAAAACAATGCAACTTGTAATTTATGGGATCAATACGATGCCAAACTACCAAGAAAATGTTTTCAAAAACCGAAATGCACATCAAACACTTGCTCTTTTCCAAAACATAAACCAAAACAAACTTCCTAATGAATGCAAAATTTCTTCATTTGATTAACTATGCAAAGAGATATGCAAATGTTTTTCTTCTTAACTTTCAGATGAAAGAGATCTAAGTTTGATACAAATAACTATGAGGCAAAAATAAATCAAACAAAGCACACTCAAAGTGATGAGAACTAAAA
>WSFP011365809.1:0-32275 GCA_009831015.1 Picea engelmannii
AAAATATACAATGGAAAATACAAACATTACAGAGATATTTTTCCCCTGGAAACCCAAATCGGGAAAACCAACATATTCTATATTTATTCATAGTTATACATTGTTTACAATACAATATACATATAGCAGCCAACGACATCCAAAACCATAACCCAATGACTTGGATTAGTCAACAACCCTAATTCCTTATCTGGAAATAGAAAACCACTGAAAAAATCTATGTGCCGAAAAACTGCCCAATAATGGACACAAAAATCGAGGCAACATGAAAAATGAGGCAAAAATGTGACACGTTTCCCGAAGTAAAAACCACCCCCCTGCACCCCCAAGGGTGGCCTAGCGACCCCCCCCTCAAAACCCCTTGCACACCCCTACTTGTGCAAATAATATAACAAATACACAACACTTATCAATTGGAATGGGATTGGACACGCATTTTGTAATGAGAACCGGATAAATAAAACAAGCCTTGAGTAGCTTTTCTACCTTTGCATTAATTACTATTGCCTTTCCAGGGTTAACTCGTTGTAACTTCCATCAAACATGTTTCATGTTTTCATACATTCTTGTCTCATGTTTGATGATCCATGCGCCTATGCCTGGAATTTCTTCTTATGACCAAGAAAATACATTGCATAATTATTTGAATAGGGAAATATGTATAGTTCTCCTTCAGAGAGCAGTCTGTGCCGATGAACACATTTTCAACATTACCAGGGGCTTGAGAGATGTTGATCATATTTTTTTCCAAAATGTTTGCAATTTTTCCCTCAACATACACACCATGCGTAGCTAAGGGGTTCATGGGATGATTATCAACTCCACTCAAAGTTGAACACAATTCTCCCATATAAACCCTACTAAGTTCTGGGAGGAAGTAAGACCTATGGTGTAAGTCCTGACAGGGTCGTTTAGGCCTAGTCATTGCCTCAATAATAGCCTCTTCATAAGGAAAAATAATATCAAGGAAATTGTGCAAGTTAGAAGAAATCAAGGCCCAAACAGGCTCTATAAGATGATCCCCCTCTTCTATTTAGGAAGGAGTAGGATCAGGATTTGCAGTATCCTATTGAATTGTTTGGTAATTTATATTAGTGACAGATAGTTTCATGGCCATCCTGACATGATCAAGACCTTCCAATGAATCATATTGAGATAGTAGAAACCATGAGTCCTCGAAATAAGATGTACGGAAATGACACACCTGGGATGCGAGAACTGATAAGATCGATTGTTCAAAACATGATGGAACATAGTTAATGTACGATATTGGTGGTGTGAGGTTGAATGTTCCCATCAAGGAAAGATACATCCTGAAGTCAATGCTCTCAATTGCATTGTGAGAGTTTCCAACTTATGATTTTGTAGATCCCATGAATGTCATTGATTCATAATGAGTGAATGACATTTGGTCAACTGTTATGATTCTCCCTTCATGATGGAAACATAACACTTATAAAACTAAGGATACAACATCCATCATAGCATACATCCAACTTCATCCTAACAAAAGGTTGTAGTCAAGAGGGGCGTAGACCACTTCTATTTCTACTGTAACAAATTTTCCCCCTAACTAGACTGGGAAGCAGGAAATAAGCTTGTGTGGCCTAAAATAATGTTTCCCAAATGTAGTGAGCAAAGTGGAAGATGGATAAAGATCGGGAGATATAATAGCTTTCCAACAAGACAAATACATAACACATGTTGAGGCACATTCATGAACAATAGTCCTTCTAATAGTTTTCGTAGAATACAAGACATTACTCTAGAAAGAAAAATGATAGGGAGGACGAGACTTGAGATCCATGGTGTCAAACTTGATCACTTGAAGAATCAATAGCTCATGTAGTGGACAACAACGCACTTCATTGTGAAGGGAAACTCTGAGTGCCTAAAAAATTTGGGTGTGGCTCTAGAATTCAGGTTGTGTGACGAATGTTTGTAGACACCTTTCGGTATGTATGGCATCGTGTCCCCCCCAGGCTTCTCTATATGGAGATAATTCTGGGGGCCAGGAGACTCTTTTTCTATTGACATCAATTCAGGGTTTCCATAATCCTAGGCCCTGGTCGACACATAGATGTCTAATCCCACCATATGGATTGACTATGTGGTATTGTCTGGTGAGGGTGCACCCTTGCACATTTCTTGAATCTCTAGAAGATACTATCACCATATGTTGTCCTTGAGGGAATGGGTTACTCAACACAACAAGCCGCTGCTGTGCCAACAAACGCCGTGCTTCTTCCATTTTAGGGAACTGATGAGTAAGATGATATTCTTTACAAAGTTTACATGGAAAATTCACCTTCTTCTTCTCTTTTTTAGCCCCACCAACATTAGTATCAGGTTTAGTAGCATTCTTACTATTATTCCCACCTCCCTTTTTTTTATATATTTACCCTTCTTTTTACCTCTAGGATGTCGAGAACCCTTTGGATTTGTTGATTGCAAAAAGTGTACATCCGACATCTATATAGTGGGAATGGTCGAATATGAAGCTTGACAAATCATAGTTTGATGAATGTTCATTTGTTTCATATGGTTAACAACCAAATATGAAATAGTGCTATTGACATAACCAACAATTTCCTTAGCATGTGGTCCAGATTTGGGTTTTGTGGAGTCAATACTTGATTAAGGTGCGTCCCAAAAAATTTCATATAGGATCCCAGACTGGGAGTATAGCAAGTCTAATTGTGCTGGGCCCTAAATATGGCTTCCTCCTCAGAGGTCATCCCCAAAGTAGAGACATCCTTGTAGATATAAGGCACTAAAGATTTCAGAAAGCACTCTAAGAGGAACTTGAAAGGAATCTTAGCCTTAATCATCCTCTTTCTCTGCCACCACTCCTAAATTTGATAATAGATGTGGGTAGCTTTGTCTTTCCTAAGAGTCGATAAATAATCATTGCCAATATCGTATCAGACTAGAAGCTGAAAGTGGTTGAGAAAGACTAGTGTGAGATCATGAAAGGTGCGAAAATATGATCCCTGCAATTCGATATACCACTTCACAACAACTCCCGTAAGAGTGCATTGAAAAAGATGTAAATTAATGGAGTCATTGTTCGACAAGTTCAACAAACACCATAGGTGAAAATTTGTGACATGGTCACCCGAATCCTCGCCAACTTTTCCTTCAAACTTAGGAAATTCTAAAGGTAATTTGGTTGGGATTGGGGGCTAGCTCAGATCATGACACATTGGGTCATTCATCAGTTTCGAAAAATCTAGAAAATTTGAAGTTTCTAGGAAGGGGAGCCTTGGTTGTAGCATTGGACTATAACTACCAGGGTTGGAATCCCCCGGTTGGTTAGAAACCATAAGATAAAATCCTTAGTTGCGACTAACACCGGGTTATTAGGAAGTGCTCACTGACTGGACAAGGTTTTGATAAAGACCATGATGTCCCTGAGCAAAAGGAGGAAAACTTCTGCCAATCGGGTTTCCAAAATATTGGAAAGGGTAACCTCCTGTCAACATTCCTTGTGAAGGAAAAATCCCTTGCATGGGATTTTATTGACTCTAGAAAGGGTTTCCCCTTGAACGTATTCTGGATGAAGGAAAAATATTGCTCCTTAAACCATCAAACAATGTGAAGGGATTAGAACGTGAAGGCATGCTGGAGGATGGGAATCCTCTGCTCATAGGATCGCTCCATCCCACAAAATGATTAGGCCCTAAGATAATACAGGAAGATGGGAAATACCCACTTTTGAGAGAGGGGTGTGATGGAGGGATATTCCCCCCACCCTAAGGAAAACCTTGCAAGGGAGTTGAATAACTCCCCGTCCCAAAACCAAGGTTTTGAACGATCAATTGGGAACTAGACGAAACATATTGGATGCCTATTGATGACATCCTAAATGAAAATGCTATGGAGACCGATGATATAGACTGCGTGACACTCATGTCAGAAGTGGGTCTAGTTAGCAAAGGAACTAAACCTATAATCATCGAAGCTATTGTTGATTGAATGACACTTGTGGTATCGACAAAAGGGTGAGGGGGTAAAATCCCTCCCCTAACAATAGCCGAAGTGGGGGTAGAAGGGACCCCTGAACCTGACACATTTGAGGTGTTTTACATAATGGAATATCGAAGAGTATGGTTGTTAGTGTCCCCTAAACATTAAGTCAGAAGATGCACTAAAAATGATCTTCTGGTCCAATTAACGAAGGGTTCCGAGGTATAATGAAGCTTTCGATTTCAAGATATGAAATTTGAGTAATCTATGGTGAAGAAGTGTTCATCTATGAAATTTTAGGCTCCACAATTTCAAAAGGACCACTTGTTTCAAAACAACCATATCGGTCTAGTTGATGCCTCAGAGGAGGCAGTGGAGGCTCCACCCTTTCAGGTTAAAGGACTTTGACCCTTTGAGACCGACGAGGTGACTGGTTTTCCACTTTAAATCAAGGATTCAAGGTAGCCACCAACTAACATGCTAAGGCCAACTATATGCACATAGCACACCACTAACAAAAATGCCTAAAGAAGTAACATGTGCAAACAATTTCTTCAATACCTCAGCTCAGGTGGATTAGGTCTTGAGACCAATGCAGTAAAGAAGTCAGGAAAATGCCCTTCTGAAAAATGACATGGGTTGATTAAGTCCCATGACCTAAGAACAAAGGAGTGAGAAGTAGTTACCTTGACCTCCATGTGATAGCCCTTCCCTATGCAAGTAACCCTCACTTCGCGGGGCACCCTCTAGGGGTACTGAAAGTTTGGCCCAACATCTGCCTCACGTACCGTGAGAAGATGTCTGCAATCATGTTTGTGGTACCTAGGCAAGGCTACTAGAGCTACCAACTCGCAGTCGACGTCTAGGGGGTATAGTCAACCATCGAGATCAAACCTATGGGCAGGTTAGCTAATCCCAGAGCTATGGAATCATTACCTCACAAAGAGGTGTTGGCACTAATGAAATCCCCATATATGATCAATCCACTATTCTTGGTCAAGTATCAGAGGGGTAGTCTTCTCAAGTCTTCCTCATGCTACCTCGTGTTTAAATTTTGTGTTAGAGGAGGCTCCCGACTATACCTATACGAAAATTGGATATTTGACGATCTCTAAGTCAAACTCTTATGTTTTGTTCAATGGCCTTGGAGAGTTACCTCTCCAATCCTAATCTAAGGCCCTAACCTAGACTAATTTGTGAACCTTACAAATAAAAGTCTAATCAATTATAGATTACGTGTTTGTTTTATACCTGTTATTACTCAAGGGGTAATGGAAGTGAAGCTGGTGATGTTTTTGATGACTTGCATAAATTAAACACTTAAGAACATTGTTGTTTAATAAAGAACAAAACTAATTCTTCAATGGAAAAACGTGTGCTATAAGAACATTTCTGAACGCAAGCTCTTATCTTTCAAATGTAATGCAATTTTCTTTTCATTGTAATGTGTAATGCAAGTATTTACTTCAGATGCAATGAAAAATGTGATGCAATCTTTTACTTTGAATGCAATAAAAAAATATGATACAAATTTCACTTTGAATGTAAAACAACTTTTTCAAAAGAAGCGAAACTTTAACTTTTTCTTTTCAAGAGGAAACTATGACTGACACCAACAAGAAACTCAAAATATTTCAAAAGAGCAAGTATAATTTTGAAGTCAGTTCAAAAAGGGAAGAGGGAATGCTAGAAAGTAATTTTTCTTTTCTTTTTTCAGTGATAAAAGGTGGTAAATACTAAGAAAAGAAGAAGAAAAAAACCGACAAACTTCTTTTTGTTTTTCTTGTTATTCAAGCAAAATGAAATGAAAAACTACTAAACATTTATTTTTCTTTGCTAAATAAGTGAAAAGTAAGGTAGAAAAGTAGAAAGAACCAGGTCAAAGTCTTCCAGACTATAGATAGGACTACCACAACAATCCAAGAAAGAAAAAAACTCTAAACAAGAACTTTCAGACTACCAAACAAAAAAGTAGGCTTGAAACAACTAGCAATAGAAACTCTATATTTTGTTGTTTTTCTTCTAATATTTAACAAACTAACTATTTGTTGAGACTTACACTAGGCTACAGAGACTTAGAGGACCTGGAAAGATCCTTAAAAACCCAACAAAACCTTTAGAAAGGTCGAGGAAAGTTAAAAAACTCCCTCTCAGGGTGCATACACAACTGTCTACACAATAGAGCATGTATGTACGTGTTTGTCTCTAAGGAAGGGAATGTATGTACACACTTGTGTCCATAGAAGAGAGCATATGCAAATCCAAAACTTCCAAAAGGGATAGAAAGAGATGGAAATAAATCTTACAAAAGTAGGTATGCGACTTTGGGACACTAAATAAAACAGTAAAGTTAGAAAAAAGTCAAACAAAGAAAAAAACAATCACAAGAACCAATAACTAACTTGGAAAGAAGAACTTCCCCAGTATGGTCGCCAATTCTGTTACAAAGATATTTCTCTATGGCTGTGGGTCAGATCCGCAACAAAGTAATGACCTTAAAGAGCAATCACAATCCCCAAAACTAGTTAAACTGAAAATAACTAACTAACTAATTCTTGCTTAGGAGAATGGAGACTAACATGTATCCTACATTTGATGTTAATCCACACTTGAATCTTTGCTCCAAAGCTCCAATATTTTCTTCAATTACCCGCACATTCAAAGAAAGATAGCTGCAAGAGATGTAGTTATGGGAATAACTAACTTTTAAAATATAACAATTGAAATCAATTAGTATTCTAGATCATTGAACATTTAAATGAGATAATCATTCAATAAAACATAGAAATTGATGGGAAAGAGATCTATTTATTAGATGAACAAAAAAAAAAAGATTTCTACAACCTGTGTCTATTGAAGTCACTGCTCTAAAACCTACATCCGGGTTCCTCCACTGGGCCAATGAAGATCATTTTCACCTCTTGGTTCTTCACTCAAGTGAGTCCAAGAAAGAAGTAAGGTTTCTCTCCGACAATATAGAAAGGAGTGAATATCACCAAAAACAAGGGTTTCCAGGCCCGAAGGGAATGTTCACTAACTCGGAACATGGGCTTGTAGACTCTGACCATAATTGACCAACATAATGATGCTTCAAGGTATGATTCCCATGTCCTCTAGCCTTAGGCCCCTTTTATACTCTCTCCAAATGGTTGGAGTAGTTGTAAACAATTGTACAATAGGGGGTTAGAAACCGGGGGAACCCATAAAATCCGCAAAAAAATATGTAATTTATTATTATTTTGAGCCAAATAAAGATGTACGTGCCCTGCAAAGGATCAACACATGTATGCACATGCCCTATATAGATTATGGGGAACATATATGTCAAAAAAATGTGTTTTTTGATGAATTTAGAGGAGGAAAAAGGGATTTAAGGTTTGCAAGTAGGAAATGGTGTTGAAAATTTACTTATGCAACTAACAATTACAATTCATCTTTTCTTATTATGATTATTTAGCACATTAACTGCATATACAAGATCACTGAAAGAAATACAATCACAGAAACAAGATAGACACAAGGATTATCCTGGGAAACCCTCTAGTGGAAGAAAACCATATACTGACTCAAAGTGTTCACCACAAAGCATATGTTTGGTCTCATGTTTTTCAAATACATCAATGATCCAATCATCTGTCTATACAGGGTGGCATCCACTGTTTCTGAAGATGTATCACTAGACTTCCATCCTAAACCTTGTAGTAAAGGTTGGGATCTGCTTTACTCTTGGTAAATCCCAAACTCATAAGGAAGTTATCCATTCTTCCGTACCAAGCCATGGGGGATTACTTCAAACCATACAAGGATTTCCTTAGCCTACACACATGTGACTATCTGTCATGTGTCTCTAAACCTTATGGCTTCTACACTTCCTCTTCTATCTCACCATTCAGGAAAGTTGTCTTCACGTCCATCTGGTGTATCTTCCATTTCACTACTACAACTATCACAAGAACAATCCTAACATAAGTGTATCTCGCTATAGGAGAAAACGTCTCCTCATAATCAATGCTTTCTTTCTAGGAGAATCCTCGTGCCAAAAACCTTGCCTTGTACTTATCAATACTGCCATCTGCTGCATGCTTTATTTTGTAAATCAATTTTGATCTCACAAGTGATTTCTCTCATGGTCTTGGAACCACATCCCAAACATCATTTTTCAAAATGGATTGGTACTCTTTAATCATGGCATCCTTCCATTCCTTATTTTCTGTAGGCTCTTCATAACATGTAGGCTCTACATCAATAATATCACTAAGGAGTGCCGCGTAACTGGAATATGGTTTTGGCTTCTTGCTTTCTCTGTAATCTCCTTCTAGAGCACCATATTTTTCTGCATCCTATATAATATCACAGGCCCAAGATGGCCTCTTATTTCGTCTAGGTGGATCCGTGGGTATTTGTGGCTCTTCCATGTCATGATCTTCTATATCATGTTCTTCTGGTACAATATCATTTCTTGTGTCTGCAACTCTTGGACCTACTGGTTCTTCATCATGGTCTTCATTTCTACGACACTTCCTTGAATTGTTGAATGTTGCATCTTGATCGAAGGTAACATATTTTCTGATCTAAAACTATTTGTGACCAGGGATGTAGACTCTATATGCCTTCGATGTTTCATTATAACCAAAAAATATGCCCTTATTTTCTTAAGGGTCCAATTTGGATTTTTTTCCCTTGGGAACGTGTGTATAAAATGGACAACCGAATATTCTTAGGTGGCTGACTTCTGGCTTCTCTCGTGTGAAAAATTGTTTTGGGGTCTTAGTCCCAAGAACACGATGGGGTCTTCTATTCTGCACATACATTGCAATCCTTGCTACTTCTACCCATAGATGTTTTGGTAAGTTTTGAACATCAAGCATGGCCTTCACTGTTTCCATTATGGTTCAATGCTTTCTTTCATCCACACCATTTTGTTGAGGATTGTACATAGTATAGAGCTCCCTCTTAATCCCAAATTCCCCACATCATGCCTTGAATTCATGTGATGTGAATTCTCCACCGTTGTCTAATCTCAAGACCTTAATCTTCTTTTCAGAGAGATTTTCTATGAGGGTATTGAATTCCTTAAATTTTCTAAACACTTCACCTTTTGAATTCAAGAAATAAATCCAAGATTTGCGTGAAAAATCATCAATGAAGGAGATATAATATACATACCCGTTGGATGAAGAGGTGGACATAGGTCCACATATGTCTGAGTGTACAATGTCCAGTATGCCTTTGGCCTTGCTTTTACTGCTTGGAGATGGGATCTTCATGCTCTTTCCTTCTGCACATCCCTTGTATATGCCCTCATGGTCCACCTGGATCTTTGGTAGTCTTGTCACCATCTTGCTCATGATCGGTAATGCCTTATAGTGTAGATGAGCAAGTCTTTTGTGCCATAAATCACTTGGGTTTATGGTATTGTGAACCAGAGCTATCTCTCAGTGTCCTTTCAATTTGTATAAGCCTCCCTCATGGACATCAATCACAATTGCATCATTGAAATATTTTCCTTTTGGCCACATGAGATATTCTGCATCGACAAATGAAATTCTAAAACCCTTCTCTTCTAGAGCTGAAATAGAGAGGAGATTCTTCCTTAACCCAGGTACGAGTAAAACATATTTTATCTTCATCAATTTTATAGAATCTAAATTGAAGGGATATTGATAATCATATCCAAGTTTCACCTTATGAGGCGATTCCTTCTTGATCAAGTTTGACAGAGAGTACTGGTATCCTGTCATGTGCTTAGAAGCACCACTAATAATGATCCAAGTGTCACTTCCACGAGTGATAGTTCCTGTAAGGGATGAAATTAAAAGATATGGTTCATTATCATTTTCTCCCTCTGGATCTTTAGATCTTACGAGATCATTCTCTTTTAGAATGTATTTCCACGCTTGGAGGTCATTTGATCCTTAAATCTTTCCATCAAGCCTGAAACTAGTAGTCATCCTACTCGGAACAAGTAAACAATAAATAACTTTTCAAGATATGGATCTATACCTTACCAAAGAGTTTTTCTCAACCACGACAAATTTCTGTCACAGGAAATGCATTAGCTACAACCAGACGTCCAGATCTAGGGTTTATGAGGAAAACCTTAATTTTTTAAATTTTGAACTTTTGAATCTTGGTCTAGGAAAGTGATGCACCTTGCCTAGGATATTTCCTAGGTGATCTTAGATTTACTAGCGTCCTCCAAGAAAAAGGGGTAAAACATCACTCTTGGGGTTTATGCAAAAACCCTAATTATGCAATAGCTATAAAAATGAAAACTGGATCTTGGAGAGGGTGAGTTGAGGCTAGGAAAGCCTTCATAAACTGTGAGTTGGTATCTTTCAGGCCCGCTTTGATACCATGTTGAAAACTTACTTATGCAACTAACAATTATAGTTCATCTTTTCTTATTATGATTATTTAGCACATTAACTACATATGAAAGATCACTTAAAGAGAGACACTCATAGAAACACGATAGACACAAGGATTATCTTGGGAAACCTTCTAGGGGAAGAAAACCCAACAAATTCTTCTAAATAGATTCTTCAACCAAGAACAATTCCAAGAAAAAAAACAGATAGACCTTTGCCGCGTCTTCCTCTCTCTCTCTCCAAAACTTGCGCACCTTTTCTCTCACTTTTACTTGAGTGAGATTATTTAGTAAATGAGGCGTCTAGCCCCTCTATTTATACACAAATGACTTTCCCTTTTAACTACTAGGGTCGAATTGACAATTGTCACTTAATTACATTTCACACTAGCCACAATAGGGGCTGACTTGACAATTTGAATTTATTTTACAATAAAGGCCGCAATGGGACCGAATTTACAAATACAACATAATAATATTCTTTTAGGGTTTTTGCATGATCAAATACAATAGGAGAATATCTTCCACAACTACACATTCTTCAACAAAGGGAATGGACAATATTGCATCAATGCATATGCAGTGGAAATTGACACTATACCACATGAGCGATGACCTTTTGAGAGTAGTGGAAGAGGTTAGACTTTCATGAAAGATGCTAGGGAGTTTTAACTCTACATTTATTGTTGTAATTTCCAAATCCGACTATCCTTCTTATTTTGAGGATTTTTGGCCTATTGCTTTATGCAACTGTGTGTACAAAATCATGGAAAAAATAATTGTTTTTTCCCTCAAGCCTGTCTTGTCCAACATAATCTCTCTAGAGCAATTTGGTTTTCTAAGAGGCAGGCTGATCCATGAAGCAATTGGTTCGACGTAGGAAGGTTTGCACACTATAAAAACCCAGAAAAACCTTGTGTATGTGGTAAACATTGATTTATCAAAGAACTACGATCACGTATCGTGGCTATATTTATGCTTGTTAATGTTGCAAATTGTTTTTTCGCTTCTAGTGGTAAAATGAATTATGTCATGTGTATCTTCTGTGTCATTTTCTATACTCATTAATGGGGCATGGTCGTTATTATTTAAATCTTCTCAAGGCCTTTGATAGGGGTGCCCCCTTTCTCCTTATTTGTTCTTTCTAATGGTTGATGGGTTTAGCAGGATCATATCGAAAGATAAGTATTTGCATACTTTTCAAGGAGTCAAAGTGGGTAGGTCGAAGCGTCTAACGCATTTTCTATTCGTGGATAACATCTTAATCTTTTGTTTATGTGCAGAACCTGAAGTTCAAGTCCTAAATGACAGTCGATTTCTTTTTTGTGGGGTGACGAAGATGGGGATCATTTTTCAAAAGTCTGCAATCTTCTTGCCAGAGGTAGAAGTGGCTTTAAAAATATTTGTCCCAAATCTTGTGTCACTCCCTTCTTACGATCTTAAGGATGAAATCTAGTATTTGGGATTCATACTAAAGGAAAAAAAATATGGTATCAAGTATTGGAAATGGATATTATCATGTATCGATAATCACATCAAGTTTTGGTGTCATAGGTGGATAGCTAGGTGGGGAAGACTCACATAAAATCTGCGATCGAGGTAATACCTATTTATTGGCATCTCTTGGCACTAATCCTGAAAGGAATTATTATGTGAATCCATAAGTTATGTTTCAATTATTTATGGAAAGGAAGCATTCAATTTTCAGGATCACATCTGGTGCATTGGAAAGTATTGTCTAGGCCAAAAGGCCAAGGAGGTTGGGGTTTAAAAGACTTGCCTACCTTTGGGCATGCCCTGGGCGCAAAATTATTGTGGGTCATTTTTACTTAAGATATCCTATGGTGGAAAATCCCGACGGACAAGTACATCTCCCCATTTTCCATCATGGATTGAATTCAACACTAAAATAAGTCAATGAATAACATGTACAATCAGTGTTGGGGGATTACTCTTTCATTTCCAATTATTGAAAATTATCTATCGTGGAAAGTGGGTTTGGGATCGTCTGTTTGGGTTGGTGTGGATGCTATTAGGGGATGTAGTGAGGGTATATTTCTTCTAGCTTATATGGTGTACCCTAAATCACATAGGAGATTCTACTCAATTGACAATCTAGGCACAATATTGGTTATTGGTGGAAGCCTTGGGGCTTAAGGCATGGTGGGATCTCTCCTTGGATTATCTACTTAGGGATTTAAGGAGAGCTCACATTTATTTGGTGGATGCCAAAGATGAGCTAGGTTGGGCATATAAATTGGACGGGGGTCATTATATAACCAAGCTTGGGCATGAGACCTTAATGCAGACAGACATGGGTGATAATATATGGTGGTATCCCAAAATTTGGAAAGTGAAAGGCCCACAAAAAAATATGTTTCTTATGGATTGCACTCAAAGGACTTGTTTTGACCCAGGATCAACTTCAATGGAGAGGTAAATAGGGCCCAAGGATGTGTTCACTATGCAAGAGTGCAGAGAAAACAAATATCCATCTATTCAGAAAGTATGAGTTCGCCCATGAGGTATGGGTTGATATAGAATGTTCTTTGGGATGGTTTTTCTGTAGAGGAAAGTTTCAGTGGTTACTTCTCTAATCCCAATTGGCAGTCAATCATAATTATTCCTATCGTGGTGGCTTGGGGACTCTGGCTTGCATGAAATACAAGTCTTTTTGAAGGAAATTATGTTCGACTTTTTAAAGTTGGCCATTAATATTTGGCTTTGTTATCAACTTACAAGCAGGAAAAACTAGTGGTGAAAGCACATGTTTCCAAGGAGGTGCTTATAAATAGGAATTGGGCTTAGGGATTCTTTTATGAAGCATGTCAGGGCCTAAATCGTATGTGGGATGGGTTTCTTTTATTTCTCTTGGACTCCCGCTATGTGATAGGCAAAGCTACCATGTTTGAGATGAAGGCATTTTTTTTCTCTTCTTGAATGTGTTGTAATCATGGAAGTATTTTATTTACAAGTAATGGGTGATTCAAAATTTACTATACACTAGATGAATGATGAGATTTGACTAGAAAATATGGGTTTGTGGGCTCTTGGGAAATCGTTAAAATCCAGTTATTGATCTATAATCGTTTACATTTGATAGGAAAATAAAACAAATGGTGAGGAAAACCCATAAACATATAAATATTAGTATTGATAAAAAAAAATGGTGCTTACCATTGAAACTGTTGTTCCTGAGATTACACTTAAGGCTTAGAAGCGTAATGTCAAGGCATCATAAATATAAAGGTTGATTTTAAGAAGTGCTTTTTCTTCTGATAGTTATATAAGACTTAATTCCTCAAATGAAAATAAAAACAGAACAGTACAGAGGCCGTAATTTGTCGTCCAAATCGATTTATGAAATGAGGTGATGTGAGAGAAACTTACAAAACTGTTAAACAAAACAAGGCATCAATCCAGAGATGAATCTTATCCTATCCATAGTAGAAGAAAAGAAAGCATGCACTCTTGAAAGGATATCAGATTTAGTTATCTAAGTAGCTTATAGGTCTTGTATTTACTGACAACAAATACAGAGGAAAAACTGCTTGCTTAACAAGCAACTGGTTTGGTGTGATTACAGTAGCTGTTTTACTAAATTGTAAACACTCACTTATCAAAGAGACATTTAAAGAAATAAGAAATATGGAGTACAAAGAGTAAACATAAATTAGTCTGCACAAAGATTGGAATCTCTGTCTGCGCTTGTATTAATTCTCACAAGGATATTTTCTCTTAATTACATTCGACAAGAAGCCCTTTGTTCAATCTTTGAAATAAGTATTTATACAAAAGGTTCTCAATCCTAAACGGTTGGAATTCTCCTTATTTCTAAAATAGTAAAAATTACAAAATGTGAAATTTGAAATGCTTCACTTGTATCTCTTCTGTCTCTTTGTCATGCTGGTGGAGATGTTTTTCCTTCTTGCCATCCAGCTCAGAGACAGATGGTCTCTAATCATGATCTGTACAGACGATGTGTACATGCTATCTCATTGGTTTATGGAGGTGCTGCCTTTTCCTGGCTCAATACATTTAACACATTTGCTCACAAATTACACCACCAGCCTAGAGGGATCTGTTGTATAATTTGCCTCAAATTTATAAAAAATATTTTCTATATGAGGTAGTTTATCTTCCATCTTGCTAGCTTCTATAGATACAGACTATAATATTAAGATAGGGTTGACTATCCATTTATTTATCAGAGTAAGATCAACCTATTTCAATTGTAAAATTTCAGCCCGGGCTTCCTCCATACTTCCCTCGAATTCAGATTGGTTTTTTGTCATATCAATCTGTCCCAGGTCTCCACAGATATTATCTTTTCCCACGTACAGTGATTCTTTGTCAAGATCATAGAAAGCTTCTTCACAAGACTTTTTCACCTCCTTGGCCAATCTTTTGCTTTCAACTATATTAGCCTCCCAGATCTTAAGTATTATATCTCCTCGGGTATGTTCTAAGAGAGACAATCTGGTGACCCTGGTAACCTCCTTTGCTACTGACAGGACAACCTCCTGCAATGTGACTCTAGCTACAGTGGCTTCCTTCTCCCTTATGCAAATATTTTCTAAAGAGTGTTCTGCCAATCGATAATAATCTTGAACACCTTCTATTTTAATCAAGAGGCCCCACTGGGCTGATCCCCTCTTCTCGTTAATATCTAAAGCTTGGGCTTGGAAATCTAATATATCCATTGCTACTTTTTCAGTTAAGCTTATTTTCACCTGCAACTGTCTGACCAATTCCCTGCTTGCCTATGACTCTTTCTGTGTCTCATCAAGGCTGACCCTGAGCTGTTGAATTTCATTCCTTTCATGAGCTCTAGTCTGCTCAAAGACTTTAGTCATATCGCTCTTGACTTCCTACTCTACAATCTTTATTTTTCCCTACAATTGGCAAACCAATAGATCCTTCTGCTTCAACTTCTCCTTCAGGTTGCCTACTGAAAACTGGTTTTCTGTTGCAAAATCTCCCAGTGAGCCTACAACATCTATAACAAAGTCTTCTTATTCTAGGGCCTGCCCGTCCAATAACACCCTGTGCTTCTTAATAGTCGCACCATCCCTTTGATGCGTTTCTCTTATTTCTATCTCCCTTCTCTTCTTACTGAAAAATAATTCCAAAGGAGGCATCTCTTCCGCCGAAATAGGTATAAGATATTTTATGAATACAACTTCTACACTCGGGCTCCCTCTACTGAACTGTAAGGGTGTGATGGATTGGATAGGTCTACCTATCTCAGTGGATGGCTGCTTACCGGTTGTGTCAGTATCTGGTTTTTCCGGTGTGGACAATGGCTTTTCTTCTCCCTGTTTTATCAAGGCCTCAGTTTGATTTTCAACGTGATCTCTTGGTGGACCTGTCAATGTGGTGTCTTCCTTCCGAGTCAAAACCTTAGTCTTCTCCAAACTTTCTTGAGCATCCTGTCTACTAGAGCTCCACTTTTCCAAGCTCTCGGTCTCAACTCGTTGTGTAGCTAAAGGTATTAGGGTCTCTCCCTGCAATACTTTGGGAAGGCTATTTCTTCGATGCTTCTGGAAATTATAAAACTCAACCAATTTGTCTAGAGATACGGATTGAAATCGACTCAAAACCTATTGATAAGACCTTTCCCTTCAGAATACTTCATCCTGAGGATAATCTTCATGTTCATATCTTTTCAAATTGTAGAGGGCCATGTGGTTACCTACAATATTCAGCGGATCGTGCTTCTTGAATTTGATATTGACCAGCTTGATTTCTTCCAGGGCTGTGGCCTCTACTTTCGAATGGCTGAAATCTAGCAGAGAAAACATACCAATCTACAGGGGGAAGGTGGGCCATACCCTTTTTTGTACTGCTTTCAACTCCTTACTAATTCCACCATGGACAGTTTGATGTGCTACTTCGTGACATACCAATCGATCTGGTAAAAATTCAGGCAAAGCATGTGGAGGAACTGAACAACCGAAAACCCTAATATAGGAGAAATGCTCTTCGATGTGCCAGTCGGCTATCTTGCCTATATTAGCAACCATTTTGTCAGAAATCCTAGGAGGTGGGAAACCATATATAGCGGTATGCATTGGTACCACCACCTAGTTGAGAATTTCATAGAAGAAATCTTTGGCTTTATCTTCTCAAAGTTTTGAATGTTAAACATGTATGGGCTCGACACTAGTTGGAGTCCAGTTCTAGCCCATCAGGGGAAAAGGTGTCATAAAGCAGACGACGTCCATGATATAATCTGACATGAAGAATGAGGCAGGTTTCCCCTTGGCTTTTAGTGACTGATATTCAGTAATCTTCTTAACCAAACTGTCTGACAACATCTTTGCCCAGTCAAAAGAATACCCCTCTGCCACCGTGTGCATAATAGGCACCCATTGTAACAAGAAATGGGTTGTTTTTTCCCACCCATAGAGTCTACACATCATCATTGCTATATACATTATGTGAGGCTCTAGTGAAGAGACCATATATATGCCATGGGATTTAGCTCTGAACTTCTCAGTGTGAGAGTACCAATCCTTAATTAAGTCGGGCAGGTTTTTTCCATATTGGACACATTCCTTCTTGTCAAAGTCCACTAGGAAACTGACATTGTAAATGAAATTGGGTGCTGGAGACAATTTGTACATTATATGTAGATGTTCCGGCTAAAAAGACCCAACTGTGACCTTTTGTGAATTGAAGATGGTCCTAGTCAGAATATCAACGTTTTCCAGCGCCCAACTGACCATATCATTGTAGGGTAGGAGTCTAGGCCTCGTTGCTATCTTATGTAACTATGACTGGGCCACACTTTGGTATTTGGTAGCCATGGTCTCTATCTCCTTGTCATCTAAATCATCCGGGCAATAGACCAATTCATACTGTAGAATATTGAATACTTGCATCCAACATTTAATGGCGTTTATGCTTCTGTGTGAGGTATCATAAAGGACATCTGTGTTCTGGCTCGAACTTTCACCAGGTGCTTTAGTTTATTTTCGTGGAGCCATGGTATCAGGCCACATAACTCTGTTATCTGTCACAGGGAATGCACAAAATTATTTATATTGAAAACTTGCTGCTTAGTAAAACACGCAATGAAATTCAAATTCAATACCCTTTTCCTTTAATTGCATCGATTAACCAATACCTCTACTGACGAAACATTTACTTTCCTTAATGAATAAGATTTAGGCGGTGGTCCAGGATCTTATTTGGAATGATTTCCGTAAATCAATTATTAATGTCATTAATTTTCGGGAAAAACACAGATGAAATTTGAATTTATCCGAGTCATTATTCAACGAAGGATTAATCACGTGATAATCATCATTAATGCACCAGTTAATCACACTTATTGTTAAGTAAATTTTGGAATTTTGGATCTCGGGATATCCTATAACACTTCAAGGTATGACTTTTGAAACGCGCAATCACGATATGATTAGTTAATTTTAATCATGTTTAACCCTTTTAAATAATCGTGATTAACCTAAGACAGTTTCACGATTTTGGATATCGGGACTTTGATAGTTGCTCGAGGCAGGATCCCCGAAACCCAAAATTGCGATATGATTAATTAACCATTAATTGTTTTTAATTCTTAATTAGTCTGGTTTAATGCTTAAGACAGTTTCACGGTTTTGGATATCGGGACTTTGGAGTTGCTACATGTTGAAATGATTGCATCACGAAACTCCGAAACCCGACATTTAGAATGTAGTATTTAGTGATTTGACTTTTTAATGAATAGGCGGCTCCATAACTTGTAAGAGATTAGGATTGTTTGATTTGATGGTAGATTTCATCAACGGTGAGGATCAAGCACGTGTTGTTTTTATTTAAGCGAGAATGAAAACTATTTAAAGTCTAAAGTTGATAAAAATAGATGTGTTCCAACATAGGCTCCATCTAGGGATCACGTCTCCCTGTGAGATGCAGAAGAACAGTAGACCAAGTGCCTTTATTGGGTAAATGGAGTCATTATTGCGATTTTGTGAAACACATTCGAGAAAAGATCATATTGAGAAAAATAATTTCAATCGAAACTTAGAAAACCTTCAAAACACATCAAATCATGACTTTCAGTCAGGCTATTTGGAATTCCTCTTTCTTAAAACTGTATTCAAATTTTCTTAAGATAATCGAAACAAATTTAACTGGTCTACCAGACTCTATTTGATTTTGTTCGCATCAAGGTAAAATAATTTTAATGATTTAGTCGGGGACTCCTGCACAGGCTTAGAATGTAGATCTTGCCGAAAAGGGAACTAACTACCAGAGTACATTATAATACATGTATAACAACCTTGCAGATATCATAGACATTGCTTCACTGCCAGTGAGCTTGTTCAATACCCCGGTGAAGTTAATTCCCTCATTGAATTTACTTTCACCACTTCAAATAGTCATTTTTCATTTAAATGCTGAGATGAGGGAAATCATTTAATGAATTTCCTTTCATCATCTCTTTTTTTTTTGGACTAGATGGGGGCAATCATTTTATGAATTTCCTTTCACCATCTGTCTTATATTTTTAAAATGTGAAGTGGGGGCAATCAATTCATATGTAATATACCAGGGACGATATATGTTTATAATTTAGCAACAGAGGTCTGTTAACTCACTTTGATTACTCTGGGCTAATCCTCTTCCAACCTTCAAAACACCTTCGCCTACAGGAAAGCTCTCACGGGAAGCTTGTATTTTCCAGGGATTTTCCTTGAGTGAAACTAATTGATTTGGATCTGCTAGAAAGGATAAATTAGTCAGGATTAGACTAGACATACTTTATTTCAGTTAAATTGAGAGGGGAGTATAAATTTTCGCCTAACATTATTTTGAAGACATGTTTATGAGTTTTCAAAGTTAAGGTGAAGCCCTTTTTCTTTTATGAAGACCATGGAAAAGGTATCTAGAATCACAGGACAATGCAATTCGAGGATAAGCGGGAGAAAACATAACGAGGATTTAGATGTTCTGTTGCAAACGTGTTCCTTCCCACACAAGCTTGTTTATCGATTCTGGAACTTTTCTTTAGGGTCTTTTTATTGCTTATTTTCTTATTATGAATTCTACTTCATTTTTATTTAAGTTTTATTTAACTCAGAGAAGACTTTTACGATTAAGCCATAATTCTTATGTCCCCTTGTTGTTAATCATGTGACAATATTTATATGGATGAGACTTCCTTCTTATTTAGCTAAATATCTTTGAAAATTTTAACTTGGTCTAATAGGTTAGAAACTCATACCTCAGATTTTCTTTATATTTTCAACTAAGAAAACCACTTATTTATCACCTGTTTTGAGAGAATATCAATGTTCTGAAACGTGTTTCTGATATCTCCTTATCTCTCAAATGTCAGCAAGCATTCTGCATAAATATAAACACGAGAAATGTCAGAAACTTCTTAAAAAAGAAATAGTAGCTGTTACTTATTTTTGATATTTCAGTTTTTTGTGAAATCAACAAACCTGGCCGTATTTACAGTGAAAGTGGAAACTTACCAAAGAAATGAAAAATTTGAAACAAAACAAGGAAATCAAACCTGTATATACAGTGAGAGTTTGTAAACATGTTTATTACATAAAGTGCTTCAGGTAATGCCCATTGATGGGGGCGTTAAGGACTTGCCCGTCGAGGTTCTCCAACAAGAACAAATTATTTTCTTTAGAAGCTATGACCCTGCAAGGTCCATTCTAGATGCAATCGAATTTTCCATGTTTTCCGGCATCCTCCTTCCTAGCATCCTATTTCAAAACGAGGTTGTCAGGAAGGAACTCCCTATCTTTATCCTTTTTATCAAATAGGGCTATCATATTGTCTTGGTATTTCTGGTGTTTCTCATCCACCTCAGCCCTGTTCTGCTGCACTTCTATTACTTGGTTGATTCTTCAGGTGATATCATTAGGTTCTTCCTTACAATATTGCCATAGCTTCATTACTGGCAGAGCTGGGTTTATAGGTAGTACCACGTTACTCTCATACACCATTTAGAAAGGGGACATTCTGATCGATTTCTTAGTGCCTATCCGATTCGCCCACAAAGCGTATTTCAGATGAACATGCCAGGCTTTCTTATTTTCGGTTAGTACCTTTTTTATTATGGTGATAAAGATATTATTTGATTATTCGACTAATCCATTGATTATTTGATTATAGTAAGCTGTAGAATGTCCCAGTACAATATTGTACTTTTGACAAAAACTAACCATCGCCATGGATTTGAATGCCTGGGCATTATCTGTAACTATCTTCCGAGGACAACCAAATCTAGATAGAATGTTTTCCTCTAAGAAATTTATCACCACTGAGTCTGTAGCGTTTCTGGTCGGAATGGCCTCAACCCATTTAGTGAAATAATCTGTAGCGGTCAAGATCCATTTATGTTGTGCGCTTGAATGTGGATGAATTTCTCCAATAAAATCCAGACCCCACTGTTGAAATGGAGCTTCTATCTTGACTGGGGTCAAGGGTAGTGCAGGGAGCTTTTGTTTACCTGAGAATGATTGATAGGGATTACAGGCTCTAACTTTAGCATTCAAATCTGTAAATAACTTTGGCCAATAGTATCCAACTCTTAGGATCTTATAAGCTGTCACCCTCCAGGCGTGGTGTCCTCCACACACCCCTTCATGAAACTCATTTATGACGTTCTCTATTCTGGATTCTGTTAGGCATCTCAATAAAAATCCCAATGGGTCTTTCCAATGCAACTGGATATCAATGATACAATATTTTACCACGTGCAACTTCAATGTTATTGCCTTGGAAGGAGTCATATCACTCGAGCATTGCATAGTCAAGAGATATAAAACTATGTCGTTATACTAGGTAGAGGAAGAAATTTTTTCTTGGATCTCGGTTGTAGGTATAGTGACATAAAATTTGTCTATGTCTGGAAAACCTTCATAAGATTGCAGACGATTTATCCCGAGTGCTCTGAATTTTGATTCGACTAATAGCTTAGCCAGGCCTTGACCCTTGACAAGTTTTGTTGGTCTGACCTCAAGATCAAATTCCTAGATCTTGGCAAGCCATCGACCTCTCCTACTGTCACTATCAGGTCGAACCAATATATCTTTGATGGAACTGGTAGGTACATAAGCAATTACTTTATAATGTAGCACGTAGGTCCTGCAAGTTTTAGGGCTTTCACCATTGCATATGCTTTCTTTTCCAGTATGTCATATTTCAACTCTGTGTCTTTGAGGCTTTTGCTGAAGAATGCTATTGGTTGTTCGAACCCTTCCTTGTTCTTCTATAGGAGTATAGCTGCAATCGTATGTTCAGATGCGAATGAGAAAATCAAGAATTCTTTCATGTAATCAGGACTGGCTAGTACGAGTGCTTCCCCTATAAATTTCTTAATACGTTCGAAGGACGCTTTAGCTTTAGTTGTCCATTTGACTTCACTGTCTTTTTTATCATATATGTAATCAACTTTACAATTTCAATGAAGTTCAAAATAAATCTCCTTAAAAAGTTTATTTTTCCTAAAAAAGATTAGATTTCCTTTCTGTTCCTAGGAATATTTATTGTATCTATAGCTTCAACCCTTTTCGGGTCAATTTTAATTCCATCTCTAGATACTATAGGGCCCAAGAGTTTACCTTCCTGCATTGAAAATGAGATTTCTTGGGGTTCAGAGACAAACCGAATTTTTGACATTTCTTGAACGTTTGTTTGAGGTGTATTAAGTGCTCTACATCTGATTCAGAAAAAACGGTTAAATCATTAAGATAAATGACAACAAACTTATCTCTTTCACTGACGAAGGCGATGTCCATCACTCGTTGAAAAGTGGCTCATGCATTCATCAGATCGAATGGCATTTTATCATACATGAAAGTACCCCATGGGGTAGTGAATGTGGTTTTTTCTTTATCGTCCTCGTGGACTGCAATTTGGTTATAACCTGAAAAGCCATCGATCATGGACATTCTATAATCTCTGACTACTTTCTCCAAAACATGATCCATTTTAGGTAGTGGATAATTATCTTTGAGGGATGATCTATTTAAGTTTCTGAAATCCACACAAAGTCTTATTTCACCATTTTTCTTCCTGACTGGAACTAAATTGGATACCCACTCGGAATACCTGAGTGGAACAATGATATTGGATCTAGGAGTTTCTCCACCTCTCTTTCTATCACAGGTAGCAATATAGGATTTATTTGTCCAAGCTTCTTCCTGAAAGGTTTTATGCCATGCTTTAAAGGGATTTTATGTTTGATTACAGTGGTATCATAAGTTCTCAATTTGTCATAAGACTAGGCGAAGACATCTTTGTATTTCCTAAGTAACTCGACATATTTTCTGTTCATTTCTGGTGGAAGGTATTTAGATATCTTTACCAGCTTAGGAGTTTCCTTGGTGTCTATATTACAATATTCAACCTCTTTAGGCTGAGGCTGCAAAGTAGACTTTAGGGGAATATCATAATGATCGAATAATATCTCTAAAGGAATCAAACCTTTTGGGATCTGATTTTTTTCCAGTAGAAACATGCGGTGATTAGCAATCTTATCCTGGAACTCCTGAGGATCTTCACCTTCTTGCATGACCCAAGCAGAGTCATTCTGATTTTCCTGATCAATATGTGTTTAAGAAAATTCATCGACCATTTCTAAAAATTGTTTGATATGCTCATCGTCTTCAAAAACCTGCCAGTTTTGAACATTATTCGGTATTGAAGGCCGATGTCTCATTTCTATGTGATATTTTAGCTTCAAAACCGTAGGTGGCATGAAAGTCACTAGGGAGTCGGCTTGTTGATTTTCTGCCCTGGGAATATGATGAATATTGAATGATTAGAAAAAAATTTCGATCAGATCCTAGGCACAGTTCCTGTACGACCTTAACCTTGGATGCTTGTCCTGATACTTCTGCCTAATCTGTTTTACAATCAATTCTACATCACCGTAAACTATCATATTTTCAATTTTCAACTTTTTGGCAACCTCTAGTCCTAAGACAAGAGCCTCGTATTCACATACGTTATTAGTATAGTCGATGTCCCATTGCAATCTATATGAGAAAGGAATAATAAATTCATCACCAGGTGCTACACAAAATACCCCAGCTCCTTCTCCTTCCCACGACGAAGCACCATCAAAATATATCTTCCAAACTCCTACACTATTTGCATTTTTATTTATTTTTTCTATTTTTTGTTTTTCTTCTTCTATACATTCATATAAACTATCATCAAGTGATAATATATAGTTCCCTAAATCTTGATCAATGACATATAATAGATAGTTATTTGGGTTCTGTGGGTCACTTAAAATATATGCCAATCTCATCTCCCTGTACAGACAGGTGAACTGTCCGCCAAAGATCGAGATCATGGCATAAGTCATATCTAGTTGTAGTGATCATCCAAGTTTAGCACCCCAAGACCTGAACAATAACATTCCATTCTTTGCATGAACATCAACAACAACAACATCCACGAGAATACTTTTCACAGGGATCTGTGTAAGATTAACTACTAAATCTTTAATCATGCCGAGGCACTTAACTTTTCTTGAATCGAAAGAATACAAGTCTCGATAGGGTCTAGTAACCTCGAGGCCCAATTTTTCCATAATGGATTTGGGCATTAAATTGTGTGAGGCTCCAGAATCTAACATACAGTTATGTAGCAAATGATCATTTACAGTTAGCGTGATATAAAAGGGAGCGACAAGATCTTTGGCATTTTCGATATGTGGCCCAAAAATTATAGTAGGATTATCATCTTCCAAATTAATAGAATCCGTATGACTTTCAGTATCCGAGAAATCAATCATCTTGGCGATTTGTTTTCTATACATCGGATTTTTTTCCAGTTCAACCAGAGGTACCAAAATTTTAATTTTATTGATTTCGTTCTCTAGATTGAAACTTCCCATCGTCCTTTCAGTTTCCCTGGATGGTATCTCCGTGTCTCTTTTCTCTGTTCTATTGATTTGTGTTGCCTTTGTTTCAACCATCTTCATCTTGGTATCTTGCGTCTCAACTGTCCTTGTTTTGGTCGTTAGCTTTTCAGTGGATGGTTGAGAGGTCTCATTATTTTTACTTCTCGACAAAATTTTCTTTGGTGGATCAGTTGTGAAATTTTTATCTCTAGGCCTTAAATTATACTTTTGTTAGAGCTCCACCATTATAGAGTCGACAATTCCTTGATAATCGGAGTCCCCCATATTATTTATACTTACCTCGTCTCCAAACAGTGGTTCTTGGTCTAAAGACCTTTCATAATCTTGTCTGGTCAGATGAGGTTCTTGGTCATTATCATTGAGGTTGCCTATATCTTCATCGAATCCCTCAAAATCTTGTGCATCATTGCTTTGCATAAATTTTTCTATTTTGAAAGGAGATTTGATTTTCTGATCCTCATTTTTTATCGGTCTCTGCTAGATCTGTGGATTTGGATTCCTTTTGAAATTTCTCCTAGCAAAAGGGTCAGACTTAGCTTGGTCTAATTCCATTCTGGAGATCTTGTTTTATAATTCTTTTATTATTTTGGCCATATCATCCATTTTGTCCTCAACGAACTTCCCAGATCTAGAAGTTCCAGCTTGCTCCCTGAAGCGCTTAGTGTCCTTGTTTCCTATTTCGACCTTCACTTTCAGTATACTAGATTCCATCATGTTTGACTCAATTTCGATGGCGTCACCTTTCATTCTGGTGAGATCAACATATCTCCTTTCTCTCAAAAGCAGGGCAAAGTCCGGCTCGAAATCTCCTGCGAAAGTTACTTTAGCTGGAGGCTGTGAGGGTTTAACTTCTATCGGAATTTTGTGATAAAGTTTATTAAATCTTTGAATGAACTCTAATACTAACTTTGAATTCTTTTTTCTCCAAGCCCCAAATTCTGTCAGGTAATATAAGTGATCTTTTCTCTCTCCCCACTGCCTCAAGAAGGCGGTTTCCAGTGTGTCATAAGATGCTATAGATCCCACTGGAAGCCATCGAAACCAAAGTATTACTTGGACTTCAAAGGTTTGCACCAAAAGTCTCGAATAAACATCCTCATGTTCAATTCCGAGGATATCAATGAATTGGTTGAAAATTTTTATGTGCTTTATTGCCGTTAAATCTCCCTCTCCTGTGAACTTTGGTAAATTCTTCATGTAGTTTTTAGGTAGGTCATGAAGGACTGGGGGAAGGGCCAGAGGAGCATATCTGGAAACTACTTTGGAAAATATCTTGGGAGGTGGAGGTGGTGGCCCTTGGCCGCCTGCTCCTCCGATACCACCTCTGACACAACCTTCGACACCATCTCTGGCACCACCTCCTCCAATTGCATCCAATTGAATGTGAGGGGATGAACTTTGAGAGATGAAAAGGGGGTTTTCATAAACCTGTAGTAGCCCTTCGACTACTTTAGACTGAGGAGAATGACATTCTAGAGACAAATCAGTAGGAGACAGAAGGCTTGAGAAAGGGGAAAAAGGGAAACGAGGGCTGGGTTCTTCGGACTTACAGGATATATAGACAGGAGAACCAATAGGGGTTGAGTCAGGATATACGGTATACTCCTCATAGTTTCATGGAATAGAAACCTTTACTTCAGGGATCCATGAAATAAAAGAGGGTATCAAAAGGGGTCCTTTACCTTTATTAGTAGAGGGGGGAGTCGAAATGGTCTCAAATTTTATCTCAGGTAAAAGCGGTTCGAGGTTTAAAACTCCAATTTCAGGTTTATTAGTTGATGTATATTTGAAGTGTCTTTGTGTGTAACCTTCTTATGAGGTTGAATGTTCAAGGGGAACCTTAGCATTAGTTTGCACAACTTTGGGTTGGTAAACCTTACTTGTGGATGCAACAACTTTCTTGGGGTTTCCCCTTGGTCTTAAAAGTTTTTCAGGATCGGTTACAGAAGTAGTCTGCTGTTCGTCAGGGTTTTTCCTGGTATTCTTTCTACTGAATGCTAGCTTATATATTGTGGAGTCTCCAAGTGAAAGATAAAGCCTTAATAAAATATTCAATCCTTGTTCACTATCAAAGACATAATATTACCTTGTCGTTCTTCCTAGGGAAAAATAAATTTGTATCTCCGTCCCCGACAATGATGCCAAAATATGTTATTCTTAAGATTACACTTAAGGATTAGAAGGGTAATGTTAAGGCATCATAAATATAAAGGTTGATTTTAAGAAGTTCTTTTTCTTTCGATAGTTATATAAGACTTAATTCCTCAAATGAAAATAAAAACAGAACAGTACAAAAGCTGTAATTTGTCGTCCGAGTCGATTTATGAAATTAGGTGAGGTGAGAGAAACTTACAAAACTATTAAACAAAACAAGGCATCAATGTAGAGATGAATCTTATCTTGTCCACAGTAGAAGAAAATAAATCATGCACTCTTGAAAGGATATAAGATTTAGTTATCCAAGTAGCTTACAGGTCTTGTATTTACTGACATCAAATACAGAGGAAAAACTGCTTTCTTAACGAACAATCGATTTGGTGTGATTACAGTAGATGTTTTACTAAATTGTAAACACTCACTTATCAAAGAGACATTTAAAGAAACAATAAATATGGATTACAAATAGGAAACATAACTCAGACTGCACAAAGATTGGAATCTCTGTCTGCGCTTGTATTAATTCTCACAAGGAGTTTTTCTCTTAATTACATTCGACAAGAAGCCCTTTGTTCAATCTTTGAAATATGTATTTATACAAAAGGTTCTCAATCCTAAACGGTTGGAATTCTCCTTATTTCTAAAATAGTAAAAGTTACAAAATGTGAAATTTGAAACGCTTCACTTGTATCTCTTCTGTCTCTTCATCATGCTGGCGGAGAGGTTTTTCCTTCTTGTCATCCATCTCAGAGACAGATGGTCTCTAATCATGATCTATACAGAATATGTGTACAAGATATCTCATTGGTTTCTGGAGGTTCTGCCTTTTCCCGGCTCAATACATTTAACAAATTTGCTCACAAATTGCACCACCAGCCTGGAGGGCTCTGTTGTATCATTTGCCTCAAAGGTATAAAACTTGTTTTCTATATGAGGCAGTTTATCTTCCATCTTGCTAGCTTCTAGAGATAAATACTGTAATCTTAAGCTAGGGTTGACTATCCATTTATTTATCAGAGTAAGATCAACCTGTTTCAATTGTAAAATTTTGGCCCAGGCTGCCTCTATACTTGCCTCGAAATCAGATTGATTTTTTTTCATATCAATCTGTCCCAGGTCTCCACATATATTATCTTTTCCCATGTACAATGATTCTTTGTCAAGAGCATAGAAATCTTATTCACAAGACTTTTTCACCTCCCTGGCCAATCTTTTTCTTTCAACTATATTAGCCTCTGAGGTCTTAAGTATTATATCTCCTTAGGTTTGTTCTGAGAGAGACAATATGGTGACCCTGGTAACCTCCTCCTTTACTGCTGACATGACAACCTCCTGGAATGTGACTCTATCTGGAGTGGCCTCCTTCTCCCTTATGCAAATATTTTCTAAAGAGTGTTTTTCCAATTGATAATAATCTTGAACACCTTCTATTTTAATCAAGAGGTGCTGCTGGGCTGATCCCAGATTCTCGTGAATCTCTAAAGCCTAGGCTTAGAAAGATAATATATCCACTGCTTCTTTTTCGGTTAAGATTATTTTCACTTGCAACTGTCTGACCAATTCCATGCTTTCCTATGACTCATTCCGTGTCTCATTAAGGCTGACCCTGAGCTGTTGAATTTCTTTCCTTTCATGAGCTCTAGTCTGCTCAAAGAATTTAGTCATCTCGCTCCTGACTTCCTGCTCTACAATATTTATTTATCCCTGCAATTGGCTCATGAAAAGATCCTTCTGCTTCAACTTCTCCTTCAGGTTGCCTACTGAAAACTGGTTTTCTATTTCAAAAGCTCCCAGCGAGCCTGCAACATCTGTAGCAAAGTCTTCTTCTTCTAGGGCCTGCCCGTCCAATAGCACCCTGTGCTTCTTGAAAATCACACCATCCCTTTGATGCATTTCTCTTCTTACTACCACCCTTCTCTTATTATTGAAGAAGAATTCTGAAGGAGGCATCTCTTCTGCCGAAATAGGTATAAGATCTTTTATGAATACAACTTCTACACTCAGGCTCCCTCTACTGAACTGTAAGGGTGTGACAGTGATCCAACTAGATCTAGGCCCTTGACCTGACAGATTGGATAGGGCTACCTATCTCATTGGATGGATGATTACCGACTGTGTGAGTAGCTGGTTTGTCCGGTGTGGACAATGACTTTTCTTCTCCCTATTTTAACAAGGCCTCAGTTTGATTATTAACGTGATCTCTTGGTGGACCTGTCAATGTGGTGTCTTCCTTCTGAGTCAAAAGCTCAGTCTTCTCCAAACTTTCTTGAACATCCTATTTATTAGAGCTCCATGTTTCCAAGATCAGGGTCTCAATGCATTGTGTAGCTGAACGTATTAGGGTCTCTGCCTGCAATACTTTGGGAAGGCTATTTATTTGATGCTTCTGGAAATTAACAAACTTGACCAATTTATTTGGAGATAGGGCTTGAACTCGACTCAAAACCTCCTGATAGGACCTTGCCCTTCGGAATAACTCGTCCTGAGGAGAATCTTCATGCTCATATATTTTCAAATTGCAGAGGTCCATGTGATTACCTACAATCTTCAGTGGATCGTGCTTCTTGAATTCGATATTGACCAGCTTGATTTCTTCCAGGGCCACGAACTTTACTTTCGAATGGCTGAAATATAGCATAGAAAATGTACCAATCTATAGGGGGAATGTGGGCCATACCATTTTCTGTACTGATTTCAATTCCTTACTAATCCCACCATGGACAATTTGATGTGCTACTTCGTGGCATACCAATCGATCTGGTAAAAATTCAGGCAGAGCATGTGGAGGAACTGAACAACTGAAAACCCTAATATAGGAGAAATGCTCTTCGATGTATGAGTCGGCTATATTGCCTATATTAGCCACTATTTTTTCAAAAATCCTAGGAGGTGGGAAACCATATATAGCAGTATGAATTGGTACCACCACCCAATTGTAGATTTCGTAGAAGAAATATTTGGCTTTATCTTCCCAAATTTTTGAATGATAAACATGTATGGGATAGACGCTAGTTGGAGTCCAGTTCCAACCCATCAGGGGAAAATGTGTCATAAAGAAGACGATGTCCATGATATAAGCTGACATGAAGAATGAGGAAAGTTTCCCCTTGTGTTTCAGTGACTGATATTTTGTAATCTCCTTAACCAAACTGTTTGAGAACATCTTTTCTCGGTCAAAAGAATACCCCTCTGCCACCATGTGCATAATAGGCACCCACTGTAACAAGAAATGGGCCGTGTTTTCCCTCCCATAGAGTCTACACATCATCATTGCTATACACATTATGTGAGGCTATAGTGAAGAGACTGTACATATGCCATGGGAGTCAGCTATGAACTTCTCACGGTGAGAGTACCAATCCTTAATTCAGTTGGGCAAGTTTTTTCCATATTGGACACATTCCTTCTTGTCAAAGTCCACTAGGAAATTGGCATTGTAAATGAAATTGGGTGTTGGAGACAATTTGTACATTACCTGTAGATGTTCCATCCAGAAAGACCCAACTGTGACCTTTTATGAATTGAAGATGGTCCTGGTCGGAATATCAACATTTTCCAGCGCCCAACCGACCATATCATTATAGGGCAGGAGTTTAGGCCTCGTTGCTATATTATGTAACTCTGATTGGGCCACAATTTTGTATTTGGTAACCATGGTCTCCATCTCTTCGTCACCTGAATCATCCGGGCAACTGTCCAATTCATACTGTATAATATTGAATACTTGCGTCTAGGATTTAATGGTGTCTATGCTTCTGGGTGAGGTATCGAAAAGGACATCTGTGTTCTGGCTCGAACTTTCACCAGGCGCTTTATTTTCTTTTCGTGGAGCCATGGTATCAGGCCACATAACTCTGTTATCTGTCACAGGGAATGCACAAAATTCTTTATCTTGAAAACTTGTTGCTCAGTAAAACGCACAATGAAATTCAATTTCAATACCCTTTTCCTTTAATTGCATCGATTAACCAATACCTCTACTGAAGAAACATTTAATTTCCTTAATGAATAAGATTTAGGCGGTGGTAAAGGATCTCATTTGGAATGATTGTCGTAAATAAATTATTAATGTAATTAATTTTCGGGAAAAGTACAGATGAAATTTGAATTTATCCGGGTCATTATTCAGCAAAGGATTAATCACGTGATAATCATCGTTAATGCACGAGTTAGTCACACTTATCGTTAAGTAAATTTCAGAATTTTGGATCTCGGGATATCCTATAACATTTCAAGGTATGACTTCTGAAATGTGCAATCGCGATGTGATTAGTTAGTTTTAATCATGTTTAACCCTTTTAAATAATCGTGATTAACCTCAGACAGTTTCATGATTTCAGATATTGGGACTTTGATAGTTGCTCAAGGTAGGATCGCCGAAACTCGAAATCACGATATGATTAATTAACCGTTAATCATTTTTAATTCTTAATTAATCCGGTTTAATGCTTAAGACAGTTTCGTGATTTCGGATATCGGGACTTTGGAGTTGCTACATGTTGAAATGCTTGCATCGCAAAACTCTGAAACCCGACATTTCAAATGTAGTCTTTAGTGATTTGACTTTTTAACGAATAGGCGGATCCTTAACTTCTAAGAGATTAGGATAATTTGATTTGATGAATATTTCATCAATGGTGAGGATCAAGCACACATTGTTTTTATTTAAATGAGAATGAAAACTATTTAAAGTCTAAATTTTATAAAAATGTATGTGTTCCAATATAAACTATTGTAATTGATACAAATAATGTTGGCAAATGTTTAAAACAGGCAGGGTAAGCTTGTCATTGATGGCAAGTACAACAGTAATGATGGCTTGAGTACAACAACGATGATCAATAGGCAAAGAGAAGATAAGTCCAGGAAGATTGAATGATCGAAGGCAACGCAACATTGACAAAATGATCAAAGGCTCGAGAAGCATTTCTGATCGTTGAATCCCATCCAAAATTCCTGACAGCATGAGGGCCATCAGATCTGAATAAAAACAAGAAGAGGGCGCTGAAGAGGAGAATAGATCTCAGGCATCAGATCTGAGTGCAGGGTCCGACCACCGTCGGATCTAGGAAAACCTGCACGATCTTTAAAAGTGCAAGGAGTAGAGGGCTCACAAATCCTGGCGTAATCTGAGCCATCAAATCAAGATCACATCTGGACTGTTGATCGGAGTTTCGAGGATCGCATGTTGGAAATGTCAAAGAAACAATGCAACAGAAATCCCAATTTCTCGATATGAAAAATCCCGGCGCAATCTGAGCCATCAAATCAAGATCACATTTGAACCGTCGACCCGACTCACGTCAGAAGACCATGTCAGCTAGGAACACGTGTCACAACCAGGTAATGACAAGTGTCAGACTGATTCAACATTTCAGGCACATGTAAGTCATGAATCAGAGTGACACGTGGCAGTATTCAACACGTGTCAATCCACGTGTGACGTCAGCAGATGGACACCTTGTCGGAGTTTCGAGGATCGAGTGTTGAAGTTGTCAAAGAACATTGACATCAGGAATTTCGATATCGCGATATGCGAAATCACGATGTAATCTGAGCCGTCAAATCAAACTTTGATCTGGACCGTTGATTCCAATCAATGGAGAGGCATCAGGAATCGAGAGTTGGACATGGCAAAGATTATTGACATCAGGAACCCCAATTTCGCGATATGCGAATTCACGATTTAATCGCAGTCGTTGAATAGAGATCATATCTGGACCGTTGACATAACTCCATATCGGAGTTTCGCGGATCGCGACATCAAGAGGAATAGAAAACAAGGCAACAAGAATGTCGAAATCACGATATGCGATATGGCGATTCAATCACAGCCGTTAAATCAAGCTTGGATCTGGACCGTTGAT
>ML850087.1:6705-21879 GCA_009831015.1 Picea engelmannii
TATATATATATATATATATATATATATATATATATAGGGTTCCAGGGCTTCAAATTGTTTTGAAGAGTTTCAATGTAACTATTTAGGGATTGTTTAAATTTATGGGTTAATGTTGGAACAATTCAATTCCTAAACTTTATTTCTAGTTTTTTTGATATTTTTCTAGTTTATTTCTGGGTTGATTCTAAGTAGGTGGGTAGGCCCTCAGCCCCATATTGTGAACTACAGCTCTGATACCATGTGTAGAGACCTTAATTAATTAAGACCAAAAAAATTTCATACAATTAAACATAGAATTTCTTTCAATGCATAAACAATTCATTAATCATCATATAAGCATTTAATATTCAACAGAAATTAAATTGATCCACAGCATGAAAATAAATTACATAATCATCCACATAACCTAGCAAATTCATAAATAAAAATACCTTTGCCTGATGCTAAAGTCTCGCTTATCTGGTTTTCCTCCCTGTTGTTCTGTCCAATCTCTGCCTGATGCTCTGACCAAACCCTGCCCAAACTGACTAACCACCCAACCAGCTAGGAGAGTCCTGGCTGTCTCCCTAGCTCCAGGAAACCATAAGGAATCTTGGCCCCCAAGTCCAAAACTCCCAGCTGTTGTAGGAAAATATCCCTGCGGACAGGTAGATCACCTCTAAGGCTTGACCTTAACCCTAGACAGAAAAATGCTTAACGTGGACACTGACTTCCTTTCAAATCTATCTAAACCTAATGCATGAGAAGGGAGGATAACAGAAGTACCTTTTTATCGACGTTTGTCCCTGCACGCTTCGAGTTGCGCTCCAATCCTTTTGCTCCTCATTGAGGTCTGTGGACAAAACAAGATACGACCACTTCCTACTCTATTGACATTAGCTTGAAAATAGATCTATCAATAAATGATAAGTTCATGTGATATCAGACACAAACTAGAAAGAAACAGGCCAAGCGTGTCATATTAATGAGAATAACGACAGCAGTACTTACAATTGTAGATGCGAATGTGACAGCTTCGACAAGTCCTCTTCATCTAACCCTTGCCTGAAAGATCCATAACCTGGATAACAGCAGCTTCACCGATCACTCTCCTTTGGTTGACTGTCAATTTCCTCCAAGATCATAAGTTTCATATGTTCAGTTCTTCCCCCCTTTCCACCATCATAGAGCTTGTTTATATAGGTTGGGAGGGGCCTAACCTCTTGAGTTATGTTTAGAATCAGTTGGGGACCTTCTCCTTAGATCAGGGATATTTTGATGAAACTGAGAATTCGAGCACAACTGCCTCCTAATCTCGAATGATCTCCCCCTTATTTTACTCAACGGGCTAACAGTTGACCCAAAATAGGGAGAGCTCCCTCAGAACGGGTATCAGAGCGTTGTAGCGCTCCTAGTGAGCCTTGGGAAAGTGCCAGCACTCTCAGGATGAGCAGCGCTCCTCCAAAAGGGCCTGAGGGGCGTTATAACACTCGTTGAATCATGGTAGAGGAGCGCCAGTTCTTCTGCAGCTGTAGTGGGGGAGCGTTCCCCTTCCAAACCAATGTTTCAAGGTCTCTTTCAGGTGTCAAGAGCTATTTGATTCCAGTAAACCAATTTTCCTCTTCCAACTCAATCATGTGAGGTGTTATAAGTGCCTCCTTAGTGTCGTTATCATGGCATCATGTCTGAACATCATTTGCGACACTAGTGATCAACTTGCGATACTTGCGAAAGTTGTAGGGAAGATGCGACACTTACGACGATTAACAGGGACAATGCGACACTTAGCAATTTTGACGTGTAACAGAATGCCCCCCAAAGTATGAAGTCAGAAGATATGGAATGATGACTGAAATACTTTGTAGACGTTCAAGAAAGGGTATAGACTCAGAGAACCTGACGGAAGTTGCACACAAACATCCAACAAATATCATGACATATTTCAAAACCCAAGGCAGGCATACCTATGCTTGGGTGATCAAGACTTGCAAGATATGGCTGCCATAAAATACACTGCGGATCCATAATCGTATTGGTAAAAAGGGTATAGCCACCGAAGATACCCTGTGGATCTATACTTTGATAACTCAGACTGATCGTAACCACGAAGAATACACAGTGGATCTACGAGATGACAAAACATAGCCACGACCAATACAAAGTGGATCTATGTAACAATGTATGTGTTCTTTGTCCAGAACTCCTTCGCAACCTAGGCGAAACATATATCAAGGTGAATTACTCAACCCAGGGTCTTCTTACCAATCCTCATGCGATACAATTCTAAACATGTGAATAGATGTTTTGGTGTCGAACACGGCAGAAACCACTTGATTACCGGTCAATGAGGTAAACCGTTAACAAGCGCTAGGGAGATCACCATTAATGCCAATGATTTCCAAGGTATCTTAGTACATTCCACCGAACGTGAATAGATGAGCTGAAGTCGAACATTCGTGGAATCATTCGATCAGAGGTCAATGATGTAAACCCGCTGTCGGATGTGAGGAGGCCTACCATTGAGGCATGCAGGTCCCAAAGTACTAATCAGTTTCTAAGTCTAGTTCCCGGATAATGTGTTGAAGTCGACAGGAATAGACTCGTCGAGGGAGGGCCTTGATGTATCCTCCATAAACGACGCGAAACATGTATGAAGATTTAATTGGTAGGTCAAAAGAACATGGAAAGACACGGGTTTTGAGACAACATATTTGGGATGGTTGACTCTCAAGGCGGATACTTCCCTTGAACACTGGGGCACAACAGCAAAACATGACATGGACCAAAACTGTGCAATGGATACTGTGACTTGCGTCGGGTGACCCAAAGGAGTGAAAGGAAGCTCAAAGATTGGCTCAGTGCAGAGGTTCAGTGGATCATGATATGAACGAATAACAAAGTGTCGTGTTCAAGGGAGACTCTAAGAAGTGCTAGATAGTGTTCTCAAGAGACTTCTTGGCTTGTTCCTTTCAATTTTTCCCCCATCCAGATAGATGAGTACCTCCTTTTAATTTAACAAGCTCGAGGAGGATAACACATGCTCGATATAACTCACCTTTGGTAAGTTCTTCTTCCTTTGTTTAATGAACCAGGAGAAGTAAGGGTTCGTTCCCATATGGGCCTGTCGATGTGTGTTTTAACGAGTCCAAAGACAGAAAACTCGAAGGTTTTTTGAGATTATAGAGTTTGGAAAAACACTTAAAAGAGAACTCTCTCAGTTCCTTTTTCGTACAGTAGTCCATCGAGACCGAAAAAGGGTTAAACTACCGCTCGAAAGATGCTCTTTCTGACCTTTTAACGAGTGTGAAAGGAAGCAAGATCACTCGACAATCTTTTCATATTTAGAGAGTCTGAAAAGGGTTTAAAGGAGACTCCAGGGGGGTTTCTTTTTCGTGTGATCGTATCCATACAGGTCCGAAACAGAGATAAAAGTTTACCCGGTTGTGTTCTCATATTGTCGAGCTCGAGAACGAACTAAGATTATGCTCATAGATACAACAAGGTGAAAAGATACATTAGAATTGCCAATAAACCTGCGAAGCCAGAAACTATAAACCAGAGATTAGCGAAGCCATTTACACCATTAGAGAAACCCAAAATGACCATACCTTATGAAAAAATGAAATTTTATAAATATGAATTGATTTGAAACTCATTTACCATTTCATTTGCAAGGATTTTGTGGAGTGTTGGAGAATCTCAATTGGAGCAAAACTTGTTCTTCTTGTTGTCGGAGCTACGATTGATCGTTTTGCACACCGTTTGAACCAGGTAGGTGTCCGTTCTTAGCTCTTTCAATTGCATGGTTTCAAGTTGATTTTCATGGCATAATTACTTTAAAACACAAAGCCCTAGGTCGTCCATTTTTGAACCAAATCGGCCTCTTTTTAAAAGTCATTAAAATGGGGGGATTTGTTCACAAAAATGTATTAGGAAAGGGTTGTTTAGATGCCCACACCCTAACAATTGATTAGATCAACCATTTTGACCAAATAAATTTGCAAAAACTCCCCTCATGGGCCCACGCACCCCCTCCAAACGTTTTTCATTTTTACTATGTTTTAATCATTGTTTGGTAAATATTAAAGGGTGTGGTGGTTAAAAATGATGATTGGTTACCTTTAGATGTCATGGGCATTTGTTTTCATGTTTTAAAATGATTTTTGAAAATCGCCGAAATCACAAAAACGTGGGGAATGATGAAAATTTTGAATTTTTGTTTTGTAGGTATATTCGGCAATCATGATCAAGTGGAAAGAGCGAGAACATGAGATGGATGATATAGCTGCTCTAAGAATTCCCTGTACGCGGGCTGCTCTGAGGGCATGTGGTTTGCTCAAGTTTTTCAAGCTGCAAAAGATGAAAAGCGAGGTTCTACTGCTTGAGCATATCATTTGTCTTTGGGACATCACGGAACAGGGATTCCGTATTGGTACACAGCTCCTAACTATCAAGTTAGAAGATGTATTTTCTGACTGGCCTCTCAAAAAGAGGGGTCCCCATAGCTTTTACAGGGCAGAGGGCATTACCTGAGAAGGTGGACGTGTATCTAGCATGTCACTGTGTTTCAGGAGCGAGGTTGGTAGGGGGCAGGATCCCTATCAAGGATATACAGGATCTGCCTCTTCGATCCATATTGTTTGCTATCACTAGCGCTACTGGTAGCACTAGTGCTCATTTGGCTTTGAGGTCACAGGTGGCCTACGGTGTTCAGTGTTTAGAGCCAACATTGTTCAATTGGAGTGCAGCGTTCCTTTGGAACGTGAAGGAACAAATTTCTCGGTGCAGGAACGGCCAAAAGCAGTTTGGCTATGGCTCATTCTTAGTCTCATTTTTCTTGGAGCGCATCCCTCAGATGCAGCCTCAGATTGCGTTGGGAGTACGACCAATGGATGAGCCTCGGATGGAGAGGTGGACCAGCCTGTCTCCGAGGTTAGTTTCAGAGTCAGAGTTCCGTTTTACTGGTGATTTCTTTGCCTGGTTGAGGCGGCAATACCTCTGGATTGAGGAATTCCCATACGCTGATGTGGACTTCCGCGGGAGTATGGATTTGATTTTTCTCGAGGGGGAAGATTGGGATGGGTCAGGTAAGAGACTAAGCCATACCTTGTCTATTTTTGTTTTTAAGTTTTTGATGTATATGTCTTTTTTTTTTTTGGGGTATGTAAGAGAGTATTAACAGATGTCTTGTTTTCAACGTGCAGACAAGGGAGCAGTGCACCCAACGGATATTCCAGTGCCAGGACGTCGTGGCGGTGCCCCAGTTGTAGCAGACCCAGCGGTACCGGTGGCGGGCCTCCGGGAGGTTGAGAGGAACCTCCAGGGCCTTACGATGGGTATCCCTCCTCTGCGGAGGGGGGACGTGCCTTTACATCTGTAGCGGCACACTGTAGGGGTGCCAGAGAATATCAATTCTCTGTTGAGGCATGTAGTACGTGCAGTAGTGTGCTACTCACAGCACAACGTAGTGCGGGGAGATTAGAGTTTCCCCGAGATCATGTTTTTTGTATGCCCTGTCTGGCGATGTTGTATGGGTGGATGGACCCAATATTTTGTTCTCTTACAGACTTTTTGATGTAATGTAAGCATTTCAGTCATGCCATATATATATATATATACAGTTTCAAGTTTTTATGATGCCGATGGTTTGTACAGGATGATGTCTGTGGTGTGTTTTAATTTACATGTAATGTACAGTTTTTGCTTTCCTTGAATCTTATCTGTGGGCTAGATACCGATCCATGATATAATTTTCTAACGAATCCGAAACACTATTCAGTTCTCTTGGAATGTGTCTATATTCAATGTAATCAAACATTCATTCTAGAGGGTGAACTTGCAAGTGTAGACGTAGCAGGATAGGACTGCGGATAGCGTAGATGCGGTTGAGTTGATAAACCACGAGTTGGGAGTCTAAGTAAATAATGATACGAGAGATACCTAGGGAGGAGGCTTGGGTTAACAGTCCAATGAAAGCGTGATATTCTGCCATATTGTTGGTTGTTGGTCCTAAACAGATGCCTCCTGAACTCACCACCTCGTCAAACTGATAAATAACCCATGCTGCCGAGGCAATGTTCCGGGTATGTCGGCTGGCACCATCCGCGAACCCAAAAAAGATAGGAAAGACAGACGTCATCTGCGCATGAAAACACAGGCACAGTCATGAGTGGCAATGATAAAGACTCGAGCACGCGAAAGAAAAGGCACACCAAACTAAAATACAATAATGTACAAAGTACATACGCTAGGTGATCTAGGCATAGTACTTTTTAAGGTAAAGCCCATTTCGGGGCTCTCCCAGGGAAATTCCATCATGATCTACTAGTTCGTAAGCACCTCTGTGTAAAACATGCTTCACGATGTAAGGATCGTGCCACATAGGTTCTAACTTTCCTGTTCCCAATTTATCGTGTGCTTGGTCATAAATGAGGACTAGGTCTCCTTCTGCAAAGGCTCGAGGTTGGACAGATTTGTCATATTGACTCTTGATCCGTTTCTGATGTGCTTCATTAATGACAGCAGCATCACGGCGTGTTTCGTCCAGCTTGGATAGGTACAAGAATCGTTCTTCTTCCGCAGAGGTATGGGGTAGGAGTTCTACTTTCAATTTTAGTGACGGAATTTCACACTCGATTGGTAAGACGGCTTCAATGCCATAGACCAACTAGAAAGGAGTGAATCCAGTTGAGGTTTTCACAGACGTGCGATAGGCCCAGAGAGAGGAAAACAGTTGTAAATGCCACGATGTCCTGTTTTCCCCTACCATGCGTTGGATCATGGTTTTTAGGACTTTGTTGATAGCTTCAACTTGCCCGTTTTCTTGAGGGTAGTAAGGGGATGAGTTTTCATGGCAAAAACCCAATTTGACGTGTAATTTGCTCATCATCTGGTTTTTGAAGTGTGCACCATGGTCGATGACAATGGCACGTGGTACGCCAAAATGAGTAATGATATGGTTGAAGAGGAATAGAGCTGTAGTACGGCCATCATTCAGGAAGGTAGGCATAGCCTCAGCCCATTTTGTGAAATAATCGACGGCGACGATGATGTAACCGTGCCCCCCAGCTGAGGTAGGCTTACACTGCATGAAATCAATGCCCCATTTGGAAAAGGGGTCGATGGCAATAATGGGATGCAGCGCAGTAGGGTGGGTGCATGCCTTCTTGTTGAAGATTTGGCAGGGTGGGCATTTTTTGACGGCCTCAATGCAATCTTTGAAAATCGAGGGCCAAAAGTAGCTGGCACGTAGGATTTTTTGGGCTGTGGCCATCCCGGAAAGGTGACCGCCACAAGAACCAAGGTGACAATCGTTCAGAATGCGTTCAGCCTCTTCATGAATTAGACATCGCCGAAGAATGGTGTCAATACCACGATGATACAAAGTATCGCCGAGGATGAGGTAACGACGAGAGTGGTGACGGATGCGTTGACACTCTTCTCGAGAGATGTTGGGCTGAAAACGTTGGGTTTGAAGGTAGAGGAGAATGTCTCCATACCAAGGGTCGTAGCTGCTTATGAGGAAGAGAGACTCATCAGGAAGAGGGTCTCTAGGTTCAATGTTTTCATCAGCACTTGGGAGAGCACAGATGAGCTCGACAAACACCAGGGATTTCTTGGCTTTGGCCTTTGTAAACTCGAGATCGAATTCTTGAAGAATAACGATCCATTTCGAATATTTTCCCCCAAGTACTTGACGTGTTAAGATGTGGTACATGGGGTTGGTGTCTGTGATTACCGTGGTGGTGCGTAATAGGATGTAGTGGCGGAATCGTTGGACAGCAATGACAGCTTCCATAGCCAGTTTTTCGACATGCGAATATCTGAGTTCAGGTCTGGATAAACTCTTGCTCAGATAATAAATCACATGTTCTTCGCCGTTAGCGTCCTCTTGAACCAACACCATCGCAATGGTGGAATTAGAAGCGGCCAAGTAAAGGATATAATCTTTTGTATATTCGAGAGGATGTAACAAAGGAGAGTGGGTCAAAGCATGCTTGAGAGCATCGAATGACCATTGGGCAGTGTCATCCCAGATGAAAGGGACGTTCTTTTACAGTAGCCGCATAAATCCTTTAGTGATCTCGGCGTAATTGCAGATGAAAAGGCGGAGAAAGTTTGCTTTGCCTTGCAAACTTTGAAGTTGGGTTAAGTTGGTGGGTGGGGGTAAGGCTAGAATGGCCTTGATATTCAAGGGATCCACACTGATCCCGTCTTTGGAGATGATGAAACTGAGGAGTCGGCCGGATTCGACAGCGAATATGCATTTATGTGGGTTCAGACGAATAAAATAGAAACGAAATCGAAGAAAAATTGCCCGCAAGTGACCAATATGATCGGGTCGATTGGATGAATGGGCAGGTAAATCATTGAGGTAAGGTTCTGCGATATGTTTGATGTCATGTAAAGCGTACGACATGGCTCGTTGGAATGTAGCACCAGCATTTTTAAGTCCAAAAGGTAGCTTTCGGTAAGCGAAAGTTCCCCAAGGGCAGATGAAGGTTGTCTTATGTTGGTCAGCAGGTAGGATTTTGATCTGGTTGTATCCAGAAAAGCCATCCATGAAAGAGAAGATCACGCTTCCCGCGCAATTATCAATGATTTGATCGATAAAAGGTGTAGGGTAGTTGTCTTTGGGACAAGATTTGTTGAGATCAGGATAATCTATGCAAACACGGATGGTCCCTTGTTTCTTGGCAATCGGAACGAGGTTAGAGACCCATTCCGTCAAAGGGATGGGGTAGATAAAGCCAGATTTTAGGAGTTTTTCAACTTCTGCCTTTCTAGCTGCCAGTTTCTTGGGGTGAACCAGGCGGAGTTTCTATCGAACCGGTTTTGCGTCATGGTAAGTCTTGATTTCGTGTATGATGGTGGAAGGGTCAATCCCTGTAATTTCTTCGTAGCTCCATGCGAAGACATCGCGAAATTCCTTGAACAAAGCGGTGTAAGAAACCACTTCGTCGGGCATGCAATTAGCACCAAGATTAATGTTTTCCACGACACCTTCTTTGACTGAAATGTCAATTGTGATTGCGGTAGAGATGTTACCCATGTTTCCCTCAGAGAAAGTATCTTGGGTGAGGATAGGAGATTGTGGAGCATTGGTAACATCGGGGGGGAAGACAGATTGTATGTCTTGCACTTCTTCCAAAGACGGAAGAAAAGAGGATCGGTGGTGGTTGTCATCCCAGGGAAAATCATCAATGCTAAGCATTTCCATGATAGATTCGTCCGAAGGAAAAATGTGGGAAATGTAATCAACGGCAGATGATAGGGAATTCAACCACGAGGGCACCGAGTAAGTGTCGAGTGCCAGTGAATGTGAAGTGTTTGAAGAGGGAGAGGCATATTAGATAGCTACGTATGCGGCCTCGGCTGGGCTGAGTGGACTGGTGTCACTGAGTCCATCGAATTCCAAAGGACTAGGCACAATCCAAGGGTCAGATGATTCCAAGGATTGGTAGGGAAAAGTCGAGATCATATTGACGGTGGCAATATGAGGTGTAGTAGGTGGAAGTGGTGTAGGGAAGGTACCCATGAGGCTAGAGTCTTTCAATAATCCAACACCAATGCTTTCATAAGTAACTAGGTGATCTCCCAAAAAAGGAATGTTGTTGGTGGCAGGGATGCAGGCGTTGGGTGTACAGAAGTCAAGTTGATCGACGGTGACAATTTTGCCTTGATGAGGGAATTGTACACATCGAAACACCGATGAGGCGACAGCAGTCATAGCGTAGAACCAACTTCTTCCGAGTAAATGGTTGTAATCGAGGGGAGCATCGACCACTTCAACATCAACGGTAACAATTTTTACGCCCAATTGAACGACGAGGGATTGCAATAATCCGTGAGGATGGAAACCTTGTCCATCGAAAGCGTGTAACATCGTGGGGGATTTGTTAAGGGCAGGTGATTTCAAACCTTTCCAACAGGATAGAGACATGACACAGGTGGAGGCTCCCTCATCCAAAATGGTTCGATGGATTTGTTGATTATGAACCACAACATCGATTTGGAAAGCTAGCTGGTGGGAGAGTCACGGTTGATGGTCGTCCAGATTAAATGTGATGTAGTTGGATGACTCGGGATCGAAAGCGCTGATAGCAGCTAAGAGCATCCTACATTGGTTAGGACAGTGTTGTAAAACTTCCAATGCGGACATGGCACACGGAGCTTGGTCCAAATCTTCTACAATATTGTAATTTTTGGCAGCCCGTGAATTAGGATTGAATGTGGATTTTCGGATGGTGCTCTTAGGAGGGCACAAGATGGAGTCAAAATAAGGTTTCTCAATCTGAAGTGGCTCGGATGGTGGGCTAACAGATGGAGGATTAACGGCAGATGGCAAAGGATCTGGCGAAGAACCATTAGCAGTCTTCGACTTGTCAGGTTTAACTGGTGTGTCGTATGTCATAGAACGAGTGGTTAGATTAACCCCGTTAAACATGTAAATGTGTGCGCTGGTCGAGGCCTCATCATGCGATTGGTTGGAACTGCCCCCCGGCGTGGGGGTTTGTTTAACCAAAGATTGTTGTTGCGGAAAAGGTTGAGTGATCACAACGGGTTGCGAATTTCCCTTAAAAATTTTAGCGACTTCATCGCGATGTGGGTAGTCTCGAGTTTAGTGATCGTCACCACAAATGAGACATGGGAATTTCGGTTTTCGCTATGGTTGTTTTCTGGCAGCAGGGGTTTGTGGTTGGGTTTTGGTTTGTTCATTGTTATTGTTCTTCTTTGTTTTGTTTCTCGCTTTCTTCTTGCCCCCGGGTTGTTTTGAAGGGGTTGATTGGACCACATTCACATCAGAGACTTGAGTTTGGGTGGGGGTAGAAGAGGGTGCAGTCGAACTGGGGGTGGTCATGGAAGCAGGCCGCTGGATTGTTCCAGTAAACTGAGTAGCAGATTGAGTTTTGACAGAGCCAATAACTCCATCTGCATGCGAAGCAGTCGATGGTTTGGATGGATCGTTATTAGGACGGGTGGCATTTGGTATCAACTCATATAGAGTACCGGATTGTGAATAGACTAAGTCTAAGTACTGAGCTCAGGCGATGGCTTCCTCCTCAGTGACCACGCCACCCATGGCAACATCACAAGCGATCTTGGGTAGTAAGGATTTCGTGAACCATTCCGCTAATAATTGGTCAGGGATGACCGCTTTGATTAGCCTTCGTCGTCTTCTCCAGTCATGGATATGATCGGAGATGTGTATGGAAGTTGTCTGACGAAGAGAGGTTAATAGTTCAGTACCTGTCTCGTACTAGATGGGTAGTTGGAAGTGTGTGAGGAAGGACATGGCGAGGGAGTTGAAATCGTAAAAAGACATGCGTGGTAATTCAATATACCATTTTGCTGCGGAACCCATAAGTGTCCATTGGAAAAGATGTAAATGAATAGAATCGTCCATGAGGGAGTTGGATGAGCACCACAAATGGGAGGTCATCACGTGGTTGTTCGGGTCTTCTCCGGATTTTCCATCGAATTTGGGGATATCAGAAGGGAGTTTTCCTGGAATAGCTGGCCAAACCGGAGAATGATGAATGGGATCATTCGTTAACCGAGACAAGTCTGGAAGGTCCAGGGTGGCTAGAAAAGGTAGTTGTCGGTTAACCTGTGGGTAATGCTGGTGCGGCAGAGGAACACCAGTGGGGCCCAATACTAGGTTATGTGGATAATTATAACTCGTGGGCCCTCTCATGTGAGGTTGGTTTTGACCAAGGTACATAGGATTTAAAGTGTTTTGAGAAGTATATGTGAGCGGAGGATAACCGGATGGGTTTTGAGGGTTTTGGGTTGGGTTGGGCATTTGTCCATAAGGAGGTTGTTGCGGAGTCTACGAATTTTGTCCTGCCGGGAAGTGTGGGTTTCCTGAGAAAGGAACGTTCCATGGGTTAGATGCGGAAGGCACAGTCTGTCCTGTGGAGGCATGCGGATTTCCTTGGAAAGGGATTCTCCATGGATTGGGTGCAACGAACACATTTTGTTCTTTGGAGGCATGCAGATTTCCTTGAAAAGGGATGCTCCATGGATTGGGTGCGACAGACACATTTTGTCCTTGTGGTTGATGGTGGACTCCAACTTGAGGTTTCTCCCCAGCATGAGGGTGCCCCTCGAATGGAATTTTTCCTCCGGTGGGAGGATGCCCCCCAATTTGAGGTAGAGTTCCCGAGATTTGAGGGCCAGACGTAAAAGATTGACCAGTGTTTCCGATTGGGTTAGAACCACCAAGTACAGTCCCTCCGGGTTGTTGGATAGGTATGGAACTTCCCGGTATGATTTGAGCAATGGTTTGGGCAGTGGTAGTGGAAGATGCGTTTAGTGCCCTAAATCCAAAAGGGAGGTTTGGTCTTGGTGTTACAGGTGTGCCAATCGAGTTTGATTAACTACCGCATTACCGGCGGGGATGGTTGGAATGTGCGGGGTTATTGTCGAATGGGTTGTCTGGAGGGGAATAGTAGGTCTCGAGCAAACGAATGTTACGTTCGGACCAACGGGTGGTGTGCTCGGAGCAACGGTTGGTGTGGCCATAAAAGTGGTAGTACCAGTGAAGTGATTTGGGGGTACAGTGTAGGAGAAAGGTACGTCGACGCCTTCCCCCATTCCATAAACATCTCACACCAAGCGTGGTGGACTCTGAACAATGTTCTCAGTCCAGAAAGGGTCATTGGGTAAAGGGTTTTGAGGAGATCTAGCCTGAGCGTTAGAAGGGTTTATGACAACAAATTCTCCAACGAAATTTAGGTGGAGGATCTGTCGTTCATATCCCTCTGGAATGCGATAAGCTTCCGGGGATTCTGAGACAATTCTAAAATTCTCCAAAGGGATGGGAACTTCTTCCTGAGAAGTTGTAGTGTTTTGAACCTCGCTCTGTTGAGGAGATTGCTCCGTAGAATGAGGGGGTAAAGGGATGTCTCCTTCCATATTTTCTGGAGGAAGTCCCTGTAGCCTCCGCGAGCGTTGTGGAGGGTCGATGTTGGTGGAAGAAAAGAGTCGACGAAAGAAATCTATGGCCAACTAGTGAAAAGAAACAGCACGCGCTAAAAAATCTAAGAATCTCAACCAAGCAAACAGGACCTTCTTTTGATGACCGTACTAGTTGGTGATAAAATCCAACGTCATGTGATCAAGTCCAAAAGGGGTGGGGATAGGGTGGAACAGTTACAATGGCGACCTACTTAACGGACTTAGGCCTTCGTGCAAGCATCCACGCAGTAATTGTGGATTTACCCTCCAAGGAGCCCGAGTGATTTTGACCAATGTCTGCTCCAGGTACAGTGAGACTTCCCATCACCGTCACCTTGTGTAAGAACCTAAAGATTATGGCCACTAAGGTTACCATTTCACAGTCAGCCCCTGGGTGGGAACAGTCAACAGTTCGATCCGAACGTACGGGCAGGGTATCAAGCCCAAAACCAACTAAGAAGATTCCACGCAGTAATTGTGGATTTACCTCAAAGTGATCCCCATAATACGATCCGACCACCACAATCAGTTAAACCACGGAGGGTTAGTCCTCGTAGCTTACCCGAATGCAACCTCGTGCGTAACCCCTGTGTGAGAGGGAGACCCCAGGAAGACTTATACGATAACTGGATTTACTCTCCCTAACTCATGATACTAATGTTTGTTTTGACAACTTTGGAGAGTTATGCTCACAGCCTAATCCAAAGTACTACACCTATTCTACTGTTGGTGGAGGATTCTAGCAAAGAAAAATTTCTAGATAAATTTTAATTAGCGTTGATTTTTATGGTTGTTCTTTACGCAAAGGGGTGCATGGAAGTGAAACAAATGAAATTATGACTCAGACCCAAAGAATGCATCGATCATGATAAACAGTCATTTCCTTTCGATGAACATCTAGCTAAGGGAGAGAGAGAGTTCTTTCACTAACAAGCACAACTACGGAATGCTCTCAAACAATTCTTTTTCTCAATCAAATCTTGATGTGATGCAAACTTTTAAATGCCTTCTAATATGCTCAATCAATCATGAAGATACCTTTAATTGTTTGCATATGGATGATGATCGATACAACACAATGCTTATCTTTGCCAATTATCTTTTTGGTATGAATGAAAACCAAACTAGCATAAGCAAAAGTCACGCAAACAATACACCCTTCATAGCAATCAAAGCGAAAAATGAAAGAAAAGAAACAATCAAAGAAAAGCAAACTTCACACCCAAAAGCGAGATTTGAAGAACAATGACCTCGACTGAAAACAAGATACAGAGATCTGTAGACCTTTGATGACCTTCACCAGGGTTTTTACTCGACTGAAGAGAAGAGAAAAGCAGTGCGTAGGTTTCAAGCTTCACTCAACAGGAAAAACTCAATGTAAAATGGCGAAGAAGGCTACAAGATCCGATCAACAAGGTATTTATTCTGCAAAAATACAGAACTCAAGATTAAAGAGGAAGAAAAATTGACTCACTAGATCACTCAGCAGAAGAGCCATAGAGGCAAACCCTGAAAAATGCAATTGTGGAGGGTTTTTTGGCCAAAAGGGGGCTGGTGGTCTGTTGCCAAGGGAAAATAGCGTTATAGCACTCTGTGTAAGGCTACTAGAAGCGTTGGTGCTCTGATAACACTAGGTCAGGGGCGCCAGGGTCTAAAAGTCCCAGAAATGTCAAAAAAATTCAAAAATTGAGATCTGAGCTTGACAAGTATGCTGAATGTGACAAGGTAAGGAGCCAATCATCTCATGAAACTAATCAAAGAGGGGTGAACCAGGTCTAAAACAATCAAGGGACAGAACAAGGTCAATGAGGAGAAAAATCCAAACAAGATGTTTTGATTCAAGGCTATCTCCCCATTGGAGTCGCCAGTTTCTGTTGTAGGAAAATCTCCCTGTGGACAGGTAGATCACCTCTAAGGCTTGAACTTAACCCTAGACAGAAAAATTCTTAACGTGGACACTGACTTCCTTTCAAATCTATCTAAACCTAATTCATGAGAAGGGAGGATAACAGAAGTACCTTTTTATCGACGTTTGTCCCTGCATGCTTCAAGTTGCGCTCCAATCCTTTTGCTCCTCGTTGAGGTCTGTGGACAAAACAAGATACGACCACTTCCTACTCTATTAACATTAGCTTGAAAATAGATCTATCAATAAATGATAAGTTCATGTGATATCAGACACAAACTAGAAAGAAACAGGCCAAGCGTGTCATATTAATGAGAATAACGACA
>ML850087.1:22042-32274 GCA_009831015.1 Picea engelmannii
CGAATGCGACAGCTTCGTCAAGTCCTCTTCGTCTAACCCTTGCCTGAAAGATCCACAACCTGGATAACAGCAGCTTCACTGATCACTCTCCTTTGGCTGACTGTCAATTTCCTCCAAGATCATAAGTTTCATATGTTCAGTTCTTCCCCCCTTTCCACCATCATAGAGCTTGTTTATATAGGTTGGGAGGGGCCTAACCTCTTGAGTTATGTTTAGAACCAGTTGAGGACCTTCTCCTTATATCAGGGATCTTTTGATGAAACCAAGAATTCAAGCACAACTGTCTCCTAATCTCGAATGAGCTCCCCCTTATTTTACTCAAGGGGCTAACAATTGACCCAGAATAGGGAGCGCTCCCTCAGAACGGGTATCAGAGCGTTGTAGCGCTCCTGGTGAGCCTTGGGAAAGTGCCAGCACTCTCAGGATGAGCAGCACTCCTCCAGAAGGGCCTGAGGGGCGTTATAACGCTCGTTGAATCATGGTAGAGGAGCGCCAGTGCTTCTGCAGCTGTAGTGGGGGAGCGTTCCCCTTCCAAACCAATGTTTCAGGGTCTCTTTCAGGTGTCAAGAGCTATTTGATTCCAGTAAACCAATTTTCCTCTTCCAACTCAGTCATGTGAGGTGTTATAAGTGCCTCCTTAGTGTCGTTATCATGGCATCATGTCTGAACATTGTTTGCGACACTAGTGATCAACTTGCGATACTTGCGAAAGTTGTAGGGAAGATGCGACACTTACGATGATTGACAGGGACAATGCGACACTTATCAATTTTGACGTGTAACACCAGCAACTTGGTGCCCCCTTCCATAGTTCACCCAATCTCCAAAACCAAACTCCTCAAAACCAAAAAAATATCCAATCCCTCAATACAGTCCTCTCCTCCCAATTTTTCATAATGCCTCCCGAAGGCCTCTGCCTAGTCGTATCTCCCCCCATTCACTGACTCCCTACCCTCCATTAATTACCTTATCCTTCCATTTATTACCGTATCCCTCCACTAAATGCTCCATCCCTCCGCACATATGTAAAGTCTTATAATAAATAAATTAAAGTTATTAAGCACCTTTGATTCATTAATCAAACCTTTAATGAGTCAATTAATTAATTAATTAATTAATCAATCAACAGATATAAACAATTAATTAATAAATAATTAATTAATTAATTTTATTAAGAAATAATCATTGTTTAACTAAAACATATTAGGACAGTTAATTATCTAATTAATTATACTTGATAAACCTTAATCAATCATTTAACTAGGGTTGTTACATGGCGCTTGTATTATCACAATAGATTGGAATTGGCTCATCATACTCAACCTGTATATCCAAGTAGAATGTTTCTCCACTAGTGTTTCATCGGTCATCAATGCAACCTTCCCAATCTACATCTGTGTATGAAATAAGTGATAGATCATTTCCTTTTGGATACCATAATCCAAACTCTTATGTTCCTTTGAGATATATGAAAATCCTCTTCACTGCTAATACATGCAATTCCTTTGGTGCTTCTTGAAATCATGCCACCTGTCCAACTGCCTACATTACATCTCGTCTGGATGCTATCACATATAGTAAGCTACCAATCGTTGACCTATATTGCCTCTGGTTTGTAGACTTTGAATCATCATCTTTTCTCAACTTGCAGTTGGTTTGCATAGGACCCCCTCTCAGTAATCCAACAATTGGAAATTTCTCTATTACTTGCATATCCTTTGCAAATTTCTGGCTTAACCTATCATCATTGCTTCCAAAAATAATATCATCAACATAAACTTCAATTAATAAAATACTATCTTGAGTTACCTTGATGTAGAGGTTGTTGTCTACACTTCCTTTTCTAAACCCTGCATATTGTAAATATTTATCCAGTCTAGAGTACCATGCTCTAGGATCCTATTTTAGACCAAACAAGGCCTTCTTCAATTTACACACATAATCTACATTCTCTGACAACTGAAATCCTTCTAGTTGTTCAATGTAGACTTCTTCTTCAATTTCCCCATTCAGAAAAGATGATTTCACATCCCTCTGATGCACTTTAATATTTTTGGAGCATGCATAAGCTAAAAGAAATTGGATTGCTTCCATTCTGGCAACTGGGGAAAATGTCTCTTCAAAGTCGATTCCTTCAACCCATGTGTATCCTTTACATACCAATCTAGCTTTGTTCCTTGTAACATGTCCATCTTCATTCAATTTATTTTTGAATACCCACTTTGTGCCAATCACATTCTTATTTTTTGGTCTTGGAACCAATTCCCACGTGTCATTCTTCTCTATTTGATCCAATTTTTCATCTTCTTCTTCTTCTTCGTAAATTTGTTCCATTAATTCATTTTCTTCTTCCTTTAATTTCCATCCACTTGTTTCATCAATTGTTACATTGATTCTTTCCACAACTTTGTTCAACCTCATATTGTAACACTTGTATGCTTTCATTGTACTTGAGTAACCAAAAAGTACTCCTTTGTCCACACGAGATTCAAACTTTCCCATTCTTCCATCTTCTCTTTTGATGTAGCATTTTCTTCCAAATAATCTGGAGTGATTCACATTTGTTGGTTTTCATTTCCATAGCTTGTAGGGAGTTTTGTCATTGTTGTTTTTGAGCATTACTCTGTTTTGAATGTGAATTTTTGTATGCACTGCATGTGTCCAAAACATATCTATGAATTTGGAATCCATTAGCATTGTACGACCCATTTCCTGTGTAATTAACATACATAATGTTCCTTTGTCTTTGAACCATTCTCTGAACCAATCTATGAATCCATGCTCTCATCCACTATCATATATCTGTCCAAACCTGCTAAGTGTTCTTACAAATCCATCTCTATCCATATTGTCCAAGACTCTACTCCACAATTGTCCATAATGTTGACCCATTTATTACTATACTATCATGAAGTCTTCACTACTACAATTGATTGTACTTTTGTTAACTGACTACTCTAGATATGTCTTCTCAAACTCTACAAGTTGCTCAAAGGATGGTTCTTTGGTCTGTCACAGTTATCTTATAGACTCCCCCTGTCTAATATTCATATTACCTGGGAGTCTCTAAGTTGGATGGCTCAAAACTAATCCTACTCTGATGTGTATTCATCATCATCTTTATTGGTAGATTCATCATCTCTTTAAGACCTAAATTCTTTCTTTCTATCTATAGATTCATCTTTCACTACAATTCCTGAAAGTACAATCTCTTGAACCTATTCCTCATTTACCTATCCTTCTTTTCTTTCTGTTTTTTTCCAAACCTTTTTGTATCTGACATCTTTATTTTTCTTTGTAGAATTTTCTTCATCTAGTTTTATTGCCAATCTTGAGATCTCTAGGACCTGGTCTTTGTTCACCTGTTCTTCGTGTTTTCTTATCCACACTTTCTTATATTCGATATCAGTGTTCTCTTTCATGGAAGTATCGATCATGCTTCTACAATCACTAGTTATGTTTCCGTAGTTATGAAATTTGTAACATTCAAGGTTACGTGGGGCCACATAGGCATTTCTTGCTTGAACATTTCTTTTATAATCCCTGCAATCTGCAACCTTATGTCCAAAATTAGTACAATAAAACAATGACCATAAAAGAAATTTGCATACGTGGAAGTGAATGATCTTCTTTGTGGTGTAGTCCTTCTGAATTTCTGTCTTGAGTGATCATGATCATGATTGAAGCTTCTTTGTGGCTTGAACATGGATGGTCATCTTGATGATGTATCTTCAATAGTTTTCTTAGATTTTGGTTGACCATGATTCCTTCCTTTGAGAACTTCTACATAACTCTTTCTATTTTCTTCATTCTTCTTTTCTAGCAACCTAGAGTGCTTATCTTCATTCTCTATGACTGATGTTGATGTTTTTGTCTCTTGAATGTTCTTGTTGAGCTTGATGATTTTACTTCTCAATGTCACAACTTCTTCTTCAAGCTTCTCAACCTCTTCTTCTTTCTTCATCATCTAAGACTTCGTGACTTCTTATGTTCTTTTCACTTTTTCAAGATGTATTTTTAATGTGATTATTTCTTCTTCAAGTCCTTTCTCTTCTTGACCAAACTCTGCCTCAAGATTGTTTAGATCGTTAGTTCTTTCCTTAAGATGATATGTCAATATCTTCTCTCTCATTTCTACTTCTTCCTTTTGTGCTACTATGTTGTCTTCCAAATACTTCTTTTGATATTCAATATTTTCTTTGATCTTTCTGGCTTATTCTAGTTGAGTTCTTAAGTTCTCGATGACCTAATGGGCTTCTTAAAAAATGTGAACTCTTTCCTTTTGTCTCATCAGTTATTTCTTGAGTGAATTGTTTTATTCTCTTATTTCATCTAAAGAAATAATCAATTCTGATTCATAATTGTCTTCCTTTTCAAAAAAAAATTGTGTCTTATTTGCTTCATGGAATTCTATTTCAGGATGTCCGTGTTTTTCACAATTAAAGAAAAAAAGCATACCTCTAGTGATTATGTACTCATCATCTTCTCAATCTATTTGACATGGTGAACACAATTCTTCTTGATCTAAGCCTGCATCTTCTTTGGCATTTTCTGAATCTGTGATGGGTGAAGAATATATATCATGTAACTTATCCCAAAATTCTTTGGTTGATGAAAATTTACCAACCTTTTCTCTTATCAGATTAGGTAGTCCTTCCCAAATGAAATCCATTGCTATTTTTTTTATTCTTCCTCACTTCCTTCTTGGTTGCATTCTTTTCCCTTTTTGAGTTGTCATATCCTGTAACAACTAATAGCCAAATATAATGCCCATGTGCCTGTAAAACTACTTTCTTCCTTATGCTCCAAATATCATACTTTAAACCATTCTAACCATTAAACATCGGTACTCCATTCTTAGAATAATCCATGATCTCCTTCTAGTGGTTAAATTGTTTCCTAAAGGAACCGACTCTTATTCCAATTGTTGGATTACTGAGAGGGGGGGTGAATCAGTAATAGAGAAATTTAATCCTTTTTCACCATAAAATGCAAGTGTTATATCAATGTAGAATTATCATCCAATAGTTGCAGAGTAAATAAACAATGAACAAATGAGAAATCATACACATACATAGTACACCCATGTTTTATGTGGAAACCCAAAATGGGAGAAAACCACATAATGCTTTTTCTTATATGTCTTTAAGAATTAAATTCATTGGAAGCACCAATTTCCTTTGTTTTCCATCTGCAACTAGAAGGAGGATCCAACCCCATAGTTTCTCATGCTACAACCTGAGGGAATATCCAACTCCCCAATTATTTGGCTACAACCAAAAGGAAGCTACAACCCCATATGTTCTCCAACTATAACCGAAAGGTGGCTATAACCACCTGTCCTTGCCCCATCCAACCGCCCTGAAATCAAAGTAGAATGATGGAACAACTGTCACACTATCACTATGAGATATACTAATGTAAACATGTACCAATCAACCTATAATCAACATGTACCATAAACAAGTGCATCAACCATGCACCAACCTGTACCAAACAACCTATAATCATCCTGTACCATAAACAAGTGCATCAACCATGCACCAACATGTACCTTAACCTGAAATCAACATGTACCATAAAAAGTGCATCAACCATGCACCAACATGTACCTCAACTTGTACCATCAACAAGTGCATCAACCATGCACCAAATATGTACCAATCATGCATCAAATACACATAAACTATGACTCATCAAGATGTACCAACATCATCAACTATACACCTCATGTGTGTGCCAACTCATCAACTACTTGTCTCAACCATGTACCTGAACCAAAATCCCTCATCAATTTCATCATCCAAATCTGATTTGTAACTCTATAATAGACATGTTGTATATGATGACATACCTGCAACCCTTCCTTAACTTTAACAAAAAGAGCCTATCATTTTATCAAAATTTACTTTAGTCTCATATGACTAATTTTGGATTAGTCAACAACCCTAACTTGCAATAATCATAACTATGTACCTATAAAGAATAAATATATGAAAATAGTACACAATTTTCTTCGGTGTCTTTTACGTAATTCCTCCAGATTTCACTACTTGGAACCTCTCAAAAAAGGAGTTATAGCAAAAATGGCATACCTTGATGAATTATGGCTTATTCTAGAGATCGAACTTGTAGAGAATACCTCTCATGGAATATTTGTTGTATAGATATGAAAATGGTACACAAGTTACTACGGACTGTACTCTAACCAATACATTTGGTCTTACTTAATTTGGATCTATTATGAATACATTATGACATTTTTCCCCGAAACACCTGTTTTAGACTAGTTTCAGGACTAGCCACAAACCCTAATTTTCACGGAGTATAACTCCAAAAATACAACAACCCAAAAGATGAAATTTTTATCACAACTACTTAGATATGTTTCCTCAACAACCTCCCAATTTCATGGTCTGAATCATTCTAGAAAAAAACTTATTGCGAAATGGTGAGATGACCTATAAATAACAAACCTTAGAAAGCATCATCAAAAGAATTTATCCTCCCTTGAATTTCGGCTTTTTTTACTTCACCTTCCCTCTAAAATTAGGCTTAGGTATCCTTTGGTTACCTCAGTCACTTATATATATTCAATTATTAAAATGGGAAACCTTTGCCTCTTATTTATACTTTTATGTAGCTTCATCAAGGGGTTACCTTTTAATCATCTTAACCCACTTTCTTTATTTTAGGGCTAACCCACTTCTAACCACTTGTCCACTTAGTAATTTCTCCATTAAATTTATTATTTAAATAATCTCTTTTGTATCCACTTTGAATTATAGTACACTCATCATTTCACTTTATTATTTACCTTCTAAAATCTCTTAAATCACTTTCCTTATGTTAGGGCTAACCCACTTCTAACCACTTGTCACTTAGTAATTTCTCCATTAACTTTATTATTTAAATAATTTATTTTGTATCCAATTTTAATTATGGTACACTCATCACTTCACTTTATTATTTAAATAGTTTTTTCTTTGCAAACACTTTGACTACTTTGACCTTTTGGGCTTCTAGATGATTCATGACAATTCTCCAACTTCACATGGCCATAACTCTCTAACCGTGAGGAGTTATGTGACGTTCCAAATACCACCAAAAATGGCATGACATGTACTATCCATATAGAATATTCTTACCAGAAAATATATCAAAAATCATACCATTATCCATAAAAAAAACTTGGGTCCATTACCCAGACCTTTGTGCTACCAGAATTCGCTACCAGACTTTCTTCAAGGGTTGAAATCAATGACAACCAACCCAATTAATCAACATGGTGATCAATTTTTTGGGTAAAACAAATTATTTTCCATAGACCAATTGAAATGGGGTGTACATGTGTAAATTCTTCATGATTTTCCTGTAAGCCCATAAGACTAATAGAACTCTATCATCCCAGTCCTCCCAATTTGTGTAGATACTTTTGTGATTCCTCTTTCCAAAATTGTATTGAAGGCCTCTACCATACCATTAGCTTGCAGATGGTAAGGGATTCTCTTATGATGTTGTATAATAAATTCAATCATTAATGCCATGATTGTATTGCTGATAAAATGAGTACCTTGATCACTGGTTAGACTTCTAGGACATCCAAACCAAGTGATAACATTCTCGAAGATAAATCTAGCAGTTGTGTCTGTAGAAAATTCTTGGACTACCTCTACTTCAACCCATATTGTAAGGTAATCAGTTGCGGTAATGATGTATATGGCCTTTGAGTGCTTATCCAAGGGGTTGATCATTCCAATAAAATCAACAACCCACTTCTCAAATGCCTGAAGTGCTCTGATTGGATGAAGGGGTATTTCATCTCTACGAGACGACTTTCCTATTCTTTTGAAAGTGTCACACGATCTAGCACATTCCTTATCATCTTTAAATAATGTGTCCCACCATAAACCAGCATGAAGTACCTTATGTGTAGTGGCCTTACCTCCAACAATTCCTCCCACAACTCCAATGTGTCATTCCCATAGGATTTCCTGCCTTTCATGGTTTAAGACACATCTCCTAAGGATGTTGTCAATTCCCAATTTGTAAATTTGTCCAACAATTAATTGGTAGGTTGCTACGTGAACCACCGTATGTCACTTCTGGGTTGTGAAGTATGTTTATGGCCAGGTCCATGTACTGAGGACGAAAACAATGTCTTCAAGATAATTTGGAATGGCCTCAATTTGGAAGAGGTCTACATCCAGGAGCTGATCGTCCACTGTTCCACCACTTTCCCTTGAATCCAACCTTGAAAGGTGATATGGACCTACATTGCATCTTCCTGGTTTGACAATCACTTCAAACGAAAACTCTTGAAACAACAATAGCCATCTACAAATTCTTCCTTCTAATACTAGTTTATTGACTAGGTACTTCAATGCAGAATGGTCAGTGAAAAAATTAAAATGAGAGCCTAATAAGTAGTGTCTAAAATTTTGTAATGCATAAATCATAGCCAAACCTTCCCTTTCAGTGGTTGTGTAGTTGCACTCAGCTTGCGATAGTTTTATGTTGGAAAATTAAATATGGTGGTCCATATTTCCTTCCCCTGGTTGCGCTAAAATGGCTCCCAAGGCGATGCCTGATGCATCCACATGTACATGGAATTCAATTTCCCAATTTGGAAATATCAAGATCGGTGCACTACTTAGTTTGTCTTTTAGAATTTCAAATGCCTTGTCACACTCAAGCGTCCATTGGAACACTTTAGACTTCTTCAACAATTTCTCAAGGGGTGTTTGTTAAGAACCAAATATCAATATAGCATAGAAAATCCTCAGAAAAAGTACTCAACGCCTTGAAAAAGAGAGAATTTCAGATAATAAGCCTCTTCGAGGGGGAAACTTCCTTTTACCCCACTTAAATGTTCAAGTCCAAGATGATTAAAAATGAAAATGTCTCCTTGGTATATATAAGAGACTAGGAGGTATAATTACAACTAATGGACTAAAGCCAACATAAATAAAATAACATTAATAAACTAATATGCCCCAATTAAGGGGTAATGAGCCAATATTAGGGCTTAACATGTAACATTACTAATCTAATATGCCCCAATTAAGGGGTAATGAGCCAATATTAGGGATTAACATACCCCTCCCCTTGAGACAAGTGTTGTCCATAATGCTTGAGTAACTCTGGATGCTTCTGTATAAAAGACTCATCTTCCCAAGTGGAATCTTCAGCCGGTACTTTCCTCCATTTAATGAGATACTCTGAAATGGATCTATTCCTCAGTTGGTGAATACTTGTGTCAGTGATGGATTCAGGCTCCAATATGATTTCTCCTTCCTCATCAAGTCCCGGCAATAAAGTTTGAACTGGGATCTTGTCGCCTATAACCTTCTTTAAGCATGAAACATGGAAAACTGGGTGTACTCGTGAATATGTAGGCAGCTCCAATTTGTATGCCATAGTACCAATCTTTTTCAACACCTTATAAGGGCCATAGTACTTTGGTGATAATTTATTATCCTTCTTGGCTTGCTTGAGGGACATCTGTTTGTATTCTTGTAGTCTTAAAAATACCCAATCCCCTACTTCAAAACTTGTTTCACTACAATGTTGATCTGCTTGTTGTTTCATGCGATTTTGTGCCATGGTCAGGTTGTCCTTTAAGATTTGGAGAACTTGTTGTTGATTCTCGATGTGATCTTCCACTGCTTGAACCTTAGATTTTTCTTTTAGAGAAGAAGTGAAGGAAGGAGGGTGGTATCCATAAAGTGCCATAAATGGTGTCATTTTTGTTGCAGTATGAAAGGAAGTGTTATACCAGCATTCTGCCAAGGGTAACCATTTGAACCATTGTGTTTTTTTATCAGAGACAAAGAAACGAAGGTATCCTTCCAGAAATTTGTTCACTATCTCGGTTTGTCCATCAGAATGAGGATGATAGGATGAGCTATGAGCCAATTGAGTACCCAAACAAGAAAATAATTCTGTCCAAAAATGTCCAGTGAAGATGGGATCTCTGTCACTTACAATAATCTTTGGGCTGCCAAAACTGTCTCCATGAATGCGATGGCAACTATACTAGCTTTGAAGGGATGAGAGAGTGCACAAAAGTGTGCATACTTGGTTAGGCTATCAACAATCACCATGATGACACTCTTTCCTTCAGACTTTGGTAACCCTATGATGAAATCCATGGAAACCTCCTCCCAGCGCTGACTTGGGATGGATAATGGTTGTAAAAGACTTGGGGTCTTAATTGTTTCCACCTTATT
>ML850089.1:0-11640 GCA_009831015.1 Picea engelmannii
ACAAAATGGGTTAGCCAATGGCCTTCCAACATACCAAAAACATCACACAAGTTGAGGTTCTCTCATCAAACATCGTACAAAAGATATTCCAAGTAAAATATTTCATGGTGTAAGCCACTACTATATGAAATGTAACATGGTAAGGGAGAAGAGGTTTCAAGTCATTCGTATCGAGAATGATAGTTCCTTGATTACAAGTCTCTGCAGATCCCAAGGCAGATAATAGAGCCTTTATCTATGAAGGGAATCTTTAGAGAGCCTTCAAAGCAGACATCGTGCAAAGGGTTTGTGACAAATCCTCCACCACAGAGTAGTTCTGGGCAGCCCTCACATTCAGATTATGAGAAGTTTTCTTGAACGCCCCTTTCGGGATGTGTGTCATTGTTTTTCCCATCATCTTCTCAATCTGGAGAGGAACAGGTGGGTTTACTAATTATTTACCCTTTTCAGTAGATTCCGACATTCTGTAATCATGTTGCATGGTCTCTATATAAGCGTCACCTTTCATCATATAAATGTTCACGGTCGAGGGATTACTAGAAGACGTGGGGGAGTCCCTGACTACCCCCATCTATTCTCGAAGAGGCTTTAGTCATATTTTTCCCATGTGGAAATGGGTTCATTAACACAGCAAGTTATTGTTGCACCAATAAATTATGGGCCTCCACAAGTCGATGGCATAGGTGAGTCGAATGTTCCTTCATGCAAAGGTTACATAGATACTTCGACTTTCTCTTCTTTGTGTTATCCCCACCAGCATTGTTATTATGTTTCTTATCACCTTTACCCTTTTTGTTTCATTGTTTTTTCTTCCCTTCAAGCTGTTGGTTGGCCTTTGGGTTCGTCGACTATACACTATGTACATCCAACGTTTGGGTAGGGGGAACAACCAAACTGGAGGTCTGGCTAGCTGCTATCTGTTGTATTGAAAATTGTTGCTATTGATTTGATAGTTGATCAATGGAATTTCCTTATGCTCATTCAACTATACCGTCGACATGTGGTCCATAATTTTGTCTGAACTTGTCAAGGATGGACCATGGTGCATCTAGAAAAATCCAATAGAGTAATCCATACTGAGAGTATATTAGTTTGATTTGTTGTCCTCTCATGATTGCCTCCTCTGAAAAAACTCCTGAAGTTGCAACGTCTTTGGATAAAAATGGTACCAAAGACTTCATGAACCACTCCAACAAGAAATGTGGTGGGACCTATACCTTAATCAAACTCTTCCGACGCCACCATTCTCAGATGTGATCTAAGATATGATCATCCTTAGTCTACTCAAAGTTGGCTAGCAATTCAGTGTCATCATCGTATCTCATGGGTAGTTGGAAATGGTTTAGGAAAACCATATCCAAATCGCTAAAGTAAGAATATATTGAGTGGTTGATCTTGATGTACCATTTCGTGGCACCCCTGATAAGAGTGCATTGAAATATGTGCAACTATACGGAGTCATCTTGCATCGAGTTTGATGAGCACCATAGGTGGAATGTAGTCACGTGATCACCCTGGTCTTCGCCAGGCTTTCCTTCAAATTTTGGAATATCTGAGGGAAACTTAGTAGGCATGGGGGGCCAACGCGGATCATGAAAAATTAGGTCGTTAAGAAACCTAGACAAGTCTGGCAGGTGTAATGTCTCCAGAAACGGTAGTTTGGGTTGGGTACTATGTACAAGAAAAAGGGGGCCTGGATTTTGATTGGCACTAGGTTTCCAGGAAAAGTTGGGTTGCTGGCTAGGGTTATGGTAGACACCACGACCTTGACCAGTGTACAGAAATTGTGTTTGTTGGGATATCATTGATTTATTCCCTTAATTGGATGATGAGGGTTGGGTACGAATTTCTCCTTACATTGTGTTCCAAATATTCTGGAAGGGGTTTCCCCTTGCCGATCCGATGGACATAGGTATTGAGCCTTTCCCGGGGTTGCATTGACCATGGAAGGGATTTCCCCTAGTCGACATCCCTTGCAAGGGAACTTATCCCTACCAAGTATTCCAAATTCATTCTGAGGAGAAAACTCATGTACATTCCCCCTATGTAGGAATAATACCCTGCACAGGATTTTGTTGTCCAAAACCAGGGTTTCCCCCGGTTGAGATGACATCTGATGAAAAAGAATTATTACCAAACATGTCAAGCAAACATAATGACATGGATCCCACCAGCGTGGTGTAAGAAAAAGGTCCTATACTACCTTATCCAAACAAGCTATAGTTCGTACTTAGCCTAATGGGTTGCTGGAAAGCACCGTCGAGCAAAGGGGGCAGAGGAGGTATATGACCCCCACCATATGGAATAGCATTATACGAGGTTGAGGTTCCCCCAATGGACCCTTGCATGGGAGAATTTGAGCTCCCTTCCCCTAGATCCATGGTCTGTAGGGTGGAGTAGGTAAGGATAGAGTTCGAATCAAAGATGGGAATCCCATATGAAAATGAAGGGCCCGTTGCACTCTGCGTAAATGGAGCAGTAGTCTGATTGTTCCAATAAGTAGTGTCACATGTTCCAAGTTATGTTTTTCCATCATCTGATGGAGTTCCAATAAGTGTTGTTCTGCCAATAGCTATAGTTATGACATGTGATGTTCCGATATTCCATGTAGTTCCCACTTGTGTTAATAAGGGTGTTCTGATGAGTTCAAGTGTTCCAACACCACTCAAGTTGGTAAGATTGGTTTCACCAAAAACTGGCGTGGTTCTGATTCGTTCCAATCTTCCCCACTGTAATTATTCTGCTCCACTTCAATACTAGTAACTGTAAGGTCCATGGATCTCGTAGCTATTTAGACCGTAGGCATTAAGATTCAAGGCGCGTCACATCGATCTGGTGTCACACTAAAAGCCAGGTCTTTCTAATGCATAAGGAATATATGGTACTAGCATGGATTCTTGTTATTATCTATATAGTCATAACCATATCTTCATTTATTGTAGTAATTCCCCTAGTCATTCTAATTGAATCCATTCTGTATGTAAAATCTAACATCAGTATATTAAGTCATTGAAGCAGCGAAGGAACCATCTATAGCAGTTTCCCCAGTTCCATACGTTGCATACCCTCCATCTCTAGATCCAACACCAATATCTTCCTAGCAGTAGGGTGACTAGCATAACCAGTGGTTTACCCATAAGCAGTTGTTGATTTTGTAGTTTAAGTGTTTTAATAAACAACAAAAGAAAGAGTAGCAGATTGAGCAGTAGATTGAGAAGTATATTTTTTCTATTAAGAAGTTGATCCAGTAGATACAAAGGCTCATCTAGGAAAGACAGATGAAAAGGCTACAATACCTAAAGCTAGGAAGGAGCAACAGAAGAACCATCATCAACAGAAGAAAAGGCAGATATAGTTCCAGGTCTAGCAGCATCCATAGCAGAGCACCTAATTGACTTATTTTATAAAGAATATCCAATTCCAGTTGTATTTGATCGAGTTGATATTTATCCAGAGTATATTATTTTAGTATTCACTACAATAATTTGGATCAAATATCCCACCTATAGATTAGAGTGAACTAGTATAGGGATAATCATATAGGATAGCTAAGTACTAGATATCTGTCATTGGGGGAATCCGAGTAACTCAGGCCTACCCATAAATGAGGGGTGACTTACTTATGCAAGGTGTTCCCTACTCATGGGAGGAACTATATTCTATAGCCCCTTCAATTGATGCCTATCAACGAGATATGAAACTAGAGTATCTAGCACTGGATCTTTCACCGGAATATGGGTATCGAGGAATTCTAGTGGTATATAAATGAAGTTCAATATAATAGGTATGTATATCCCTATAGTTGGAGAAAGGATGTATATATATATATATGGGATACTATATAAAATTACCATAGCTATCATATCCAAGGTATTGATGACATTTACAATAGCTACCAAGGTAAATAATCAAGAGGGAATGTATGAGAATTGATATCCTTAGCAACAATGGCTTTGTTTAAACATATCGTGTAAACAGTCTATAGAATAGCGGACCATAACTGAACCAAAGAACTCTTATTTACCTTGGGATTACCCTTAGTCTCACTATATGTTAGGCTACTGGTACTTTTCACCATATACTTACTATAACATATGACCTATTCCCTTTACATCATAATACCCTAGTCCCCCATACCCTCTTTATAGGATGGATAAACTAGTATATTCAATAACCCAAGATATACTAATTAGATAACTATGGCTTAGGGGTAGTATTATTCCTATTACCTACTGTAACTATGTGTATATAAAGGTATAATGTAGGAGAATATCTCAATATACGGTATATGCTATAGGTAACTAGTAATATAGGCATATGCTATAGTATAGTATCCGCCCTATAGGCTACTTGGTCATAGGTATCGTCCCAATTAATATATTAACTATATCACAGAGAATACCCCATAGTTCCAGTTACCTATTATATAAGAGAGAGCTATCCTAATAGACTGCTCGCCCTTACCTCAGGGAAGTACTTGTAAGCTTATTTGTCAAAATAGTGAAAATTGGCCTGTAAAGTTTCTCTATGAGCATGTGAGGGAACAACTTTGAAACCATCACCATGCAACTTTTTATTAGCAAATTATTAATAGGTGTAAGATCTGTGTTTGGAATATCAAAATCCCTTCTTGTGCTCCTACAAACATAGTGGTTCGTGAGGTTGGCCCATAGGCGAGTGTAGCTCTGAATGACTTCGGATATTGAATACCTAAAGCACTTGAGTGTACTCAATCGATATAGTTTAATCCTTGTAGATATCCACCCCTATGATTCGATTAGTGTCCATAGTTGTGGTAAATCAGCCCAAAGCTAAATCCTTTCTAGTTAATTCACATGCAACTGTAGGTTGAAGAAAGGATGTCACATTGCTCGAAAAAGATAGGTTTCTCTTAAGATTTTGTACTTCCAAAGTGAAGAACATGTTGGTTAGGAATGAACTATACCTTTGTTTGGGTAATAATATAAATTATTGACCAAGCCTTAAGTAATGAAATGGGGAAGAAGTACTAATAGGGTCTATATATTTTGCACACATCTTTCCTTTCAATGCGATCTCCTTATTGATATAGTAGAAGTACACATGTAGTGCAAGGGCGGATAGGGGAATCCCAAGCAGTGTTTCTTCCCTGCTGAAGAGAGGCAAATAGATTTTATGAATAAGTTTGTACGTTAGTATTATGGAATCGTAGAATAAAGATAGCACCAGTTGAATGAACAGGGGTCTGCAATGAAATTCTATAAGGTATGGGAGAGGAGATTACGTTTCACCATTGGATTGATTCAAACTAAGCATGTCATTAGATAGATTCCTTTGGAATGACTCCATTGAAAGTATGTAATATGGTGAAGGTCTTGGAAGATGTAATTAGAATCCCTATAAAGTTGTGCTACCCATGGCAGATTATATTCTATATAGTGACGTCATCTATCCCCATTATGTTTCGGTGTCGTCATCTTTTACACGAACATGAACATGTAACTAAACACCTGCGTGAGAGAGTGCAACGTGATTAAGTCTAGCATATCAAACTCATAGCTGATATGACCCATCCAAGGACAGTTTATCTCCTTATCCCCAACTATAGTAGCATCATGATGGGAAGGGTTACTTATGAATCTGTTGATTTGGGGAGACCACTTCTTCATGTTGATTCTCTTTTATAAGTCCTCTATTTCCTGGGGACTAATTGTGATCTTGTTTCTCCATCGTTACTAAGGACCTATGGGTCGTAATTATCCTACCAACAAGAGCTCAGATAAGGCTTCTCGGAGATTAACTTTATAATGTACTTAAGGAAAGGAATGTTTTAGGCACCTTCTACAATCGAGTTGGAAGTCGATCCTATATTTTCTCCCTTTTCTCTCCAACTAGGAAACTTTATCCATCTCTATTCCAATGCCATCGCATAACTGGGAAAAGAAACAACCCTCTAGGTCGTAACCAGGAACTAAAGAGAAGGGATGGAACTTCTCTTTGCTCAATGATTTGAGAAATTCCTCTCTCCTTGGTCAAGTGAATTTGTTCCTCGCCCTTTTTGGGTCGATTCACTTCACATACCTTTGGTCAAGGTGAGTCACTAATCGTACCTTTGTTTATGGTTTTTTGGTACGAGTGCAAAAGGAGAGACTGGGAATAGAAAATGGAAGTAATAATGATAGAATTCAAAAGTGATTCAATGAGTTATAAGTATGCTTCAGATAGAGGTCTGCTACCACCTACTATTGAGGTTATCAATTTCCTATGTACAAAAAACAATTGCTTTGGGTACTAGGAACGAGAAGAGATTAAAGTGATATGCTCTATATATGTGATATTATTCTTTTTAAGCCTGAAAAACAACAAAGCCAATTTTATTTCCATCATATTCAAAGGGGAATTTTCGGGGAGTAGCCCATGTTCACACTAAAATTGAATCAAGCAAGTATGGTCCCATATAAACTATATCGCCAAGTATGGGGGACAAAGAATCATGTATATTACCATGTGTCTCACTGTAGTTACTTCTTACCCTTAGTATTAAGCTTCTTCTTGGGCTCTACAAATAGCTCAAGTTTAACCATTACTAATTTATCCTCTTAAAATCATTCCGTAATGCGTAAGTTTGACCACCATCTCAAACATCTCAAAATGGGTGTAGCATAGCGGGATTCTATTTCTCACCTGTAGCTTCTGAAAAGCTTCCATCCCACCGACAATAATTCCCCTCTTTATCATAATGGAACCAATCCTATCCATGTAATCATGGAACCAATCCTATCCATGTAATCATGAGTTTGTTTTGTGTGGAATACATATACATCCATATCAGAACATCCCCGCAACTGCGTACAAACAAAGTAGAGCGCCCGTTCGTATTTCGTTGGGGTCTTACCATGTTTCCTTTGCCGCTTGAATGAAGGAGTGAAATTATTTATTTGGTTCACTAGAAGTTCAATACTATCGGTAAAGTGAGCCAATTTAGTAGAGAATATGCTGGGAATATCAAAGGGGGGAACCTTTGTTACCATAGATATAGCTTTGCAAAGTGAGTGATAGAGATCTCTCCTGGCCAAACGTATGAGTTGTTGTATATTGTGACAAGGTGCGTAGTATGACAATAGATCCAATTAGATAGACTTGTATTGGGAGATCAGTGCTTCGAGAAATATAGGCTCTACAATTGGTGATGCTTCAATGTGTTCTTAAAATGGCTCTTAAACTGATTATCATTTTGATTCTTATTTAATGAGTAACATTCCATTGATATGGGACCTAATAATCACATATATAATCCACATTCATCAAAATTATAGCTTTGGGGGGAACATTTTGGGGGGGAAATGTAGCAATGTCTGAGAGATACAACAGGGGGGAACAACTTTCGATATTATCTAAGGCCTAAACAAGGAGTGCAAATTGGTCAAAACCACCAAATGTAACGTGTTGAAAATGAAAGAAAGAAAAGAAATACAATGGATTAGTTTCCATTACATCATGGAAAAGAATTCAGAGGGAAGGTAGGTGAAAATGTGAATGAATGGTTCTATTAATGAATAGAGTTGGGATAAATGCCCTTGAATATGTAGGTTCCCAATATGATAGAGCCAAAATGTGGATATCATTTCTGGAGGGATTCAAACCCATGTTTCAAATCCTCCGGAAAGAGGAATCTAGAAGTACCTACATACCTCAAAAGGATATTTGGCATATATCTTTATCTACTGCTATGGTTTTCGATGGAACAACCCCTAAGAAAGCATTTGAATCAAAATTATCATAAGAAATCTCATGCTTTCCTGCACTAACCAAGTCATACCACCAACAAGAATTCGAACCAGAGATGGATTAAGAGGCGATATAGATGCTATAAAGAGGCTATAGTGAGCGTGAAGACCTTTCCATTACACTTTAGCAAGAACGAAGACCTCTCCCTCACCTAGATTTCAATTAAGGGGCGTTACATTAAGTATTTGGGATAAAATAGTATAGACAAAGAAAGATATATGTCTTGTGCCACTTATTTCCCTGGCATGCTAACTCAAGTTTAATATAATGTTTGGTAACTAATAGGGCCAAGGAAATAAGTTAGTAAGCACATACCTCCACCTTATTATATCATTTAAATGTTCCATCATTGAAATGTAAGAACCATCAACAAAGAAAGAACCCCTAGTAGTTGCATTTTATCGATTTGACCGAGCAAAGCCTGAAGCATCTCTTCCAGACCCAAAGCCCGTTGAAGTGATTCTTTAAGAAATATCTAGTGGAAAAACCATTTATAGATTGATATTGTTTCCCAGTAGTGGATTCCTAAGTTATGGATCCAAGTTCAGATTAAGATCGATACATATCAGGAGAGAAACCATTTATAGATTGAGATTGTTTCCCAGTAGTGGAGTCCTAAGTTATGGATCCAAGTTTAGATTAAGATCGATACCTATCAGGAGAGAGAGAGAGAGAGAGAGAGAGAGAGAGAGAGAGAGAGAGAGAGAGAGAGAGAGGCGATAGTTCCTATAGCCCCTAGGGAGGGATTATTCAGAGGTAGCAAAGGCATAAAAAGTGGATCTATAAGATCTATATCCATCACCTATTGACCAAGTATACACAACAGTAGCGCCAAAAATGGTTGACTGGGTTGTTGGGGTTGAATAAAAAGCATTAGACATGGCATAGTATGTTAGATATTAAGTGCAATAGTCGAAATGGCGAGGATGTTGACTCTGCATATAGATATGCACTTGGCTCAGATGTTGTTGATAAAACTTGAACTGCCCTTGTTGCTTCGCTTCGTAATTAATCCCACAAACACCTCTGATGGTATCAGAACACTGCTCGAGGTATAGGGGGTTGAGACCACTGTGGTCTGGACCGACGAAGGTGGGTTAGGAGGTTGAATACCCCCTATGGTGGCAGTTGTTAAGGGAGTGTGAGGACTCCCGGATGAAGTAGCAACATTTGCTTCCATAGTTGCTTGTAAGAATATCTTATGCTCGTAAAGTATTACCCTTGGAGAGACAACTTGTACTAATATTGGCACTAACAAGTCAATGATTGGAGGGTTATCCAACCATATATCTATCTTATGCACAATCTCCTATGGCCCGGTCACTTCGAATGACCCTTGTTGGTCAAGTCTTTGTTGTAATGGTGGTGGTGGTGGCTCTAATGTAACTGGTGGCAGGCCCTGAAGCCTTCGTGATCGACGGAGCTCTTGATCTTCCACTTTGTGAAAATATCAATCACATAGTAATTCTTTAACTATCATTTAACACCAAACACACACTAGAAAATTTCCTATAAGATAAACCAAGAAAACCACTATCTATTTGGAGGAATAGTTATGCCATCCAACACTGGAGCAACTTACTAGTGCAAGTGAAAATCGAAAATGGAAGCACCCTCTGGGTATAATCTGCAAAGTGTGACCCGATGTATTCCCTAGGTACCGTGGTATACCCCCACAGTCACCTGTGTAAGTCCCTAGAATAAAGGAAACTAAGTTGCCAACTCACGAACTATCACCAGAAGGGTACAGTCGACATTCGGGTGGACCACAATGAGCAAGATAACAAGTCTGAAACCTACCAAGGGTATTGAAAGGAAGTGGTCTGGAAGAAAACTAAGGATCTTAATGGATTCAAGGTCCACAAATATTCGTAGGAAAATGTGATCGATAGTAGTCCCATGACAGATCCTCAATATACATTCCCCACTACGTTTAGTCCAACTTTGGAAGCGTTATGTTTGCTGCCTTTCCTCGAGTGACCTTGTGTGTAGCCCATGTGTTAGAGGGGGATCCCAAATAACTTTCAGGTCACTGGACTTTTAACACTCCCTATATCTGACTCTGATGTTTGTTTAAAATCCTTGAAGAGTTTCCTCTCCAACCTAATTCAAGGCTCTAACCCTAAACTATTTGATTGACCCTACAAAAATAAAAGTCTAGTTAATTTTAAATTTAGCATTCATTTTAAATGGCTTGTTTTAACTCAAAGGAGATGGAAGTGAAACTAGTGATGTTTTTGAGAGACAAAAAGAGGAGAAATAAACGAAATTTTGAAAGAAAAATTACTTCTAGTGAAAAATAAAGATTTAAAAATAACTCTTTGTAACCAACTTTTTCATAAATAACTTTTTTCAAGATCTTTGAAAAGAAGACCTAAAATGAAATTTTGCTCGACTACGAGCTACTTAAGTTCTAAGAAATCAGTAAAGAAATTAAAAATGAACTATTTTTTCCTTTCAAGTAAAATAACTAACTCCAACTACTTTACCAAACTAAGAATGGAATATATATATATTTTAAATGCTTCAAACAAGAAAAACTTGAAATAAATCTTTTTCTGTTTTCTTTAAAGAAAATGAAACGGGGAAAAGAAATACAAGACAAGACTGAAACTAACCTTTGGCCCACTACAGATCATAGGGAGTCACTAAAGACACAAACAGGATGATCAAAAAACTCAAAGACTCGCCTAAAACCCTTTTAGAAGTAAACAAAAGAAATATTCAAAAATACAAGCAAACTGACATCTAACCCAAGCTATGACTATAAAAATTAAGACACTGAACTTTATCAAGAAACCCTGAGAAGTAAAACCTCAATCAGGAAAGAGGTTGGTTGCCTCTCTTTTTCTTCAAAAACAATTTCTTGAAGCAGGTATGCTACTGTTGTTTCAACAACCTGCATATGTACGCGGGTTGTTTACTAGATAGGGCGTGTATGTATGCAGTATGACCCATTGTAGGGTGTGTACACCTTTGTAATTCCTCAAAAAATAAATAAAATAGATTGAATGACAGGTCAGGGAGAACTGGTATGGGACCAACAGGTGACCAGAATCCCTTAAAAGACTCAGTAGACTCAAGAGAAACTTGAAAGGTAAAAAAACCAATCAAACCCCCAAAAAATCCCCTAAAACCCTAGAGGCTTCCCCAGTATGGTCACCAACTCTTCTAGCAGGGAAAACCCCCCTTAAGACTACAATAGGGTTCATAATGTAGGCAGATCACAACCGTCTAAAATTCAACTACTTCTCTAACTACCCCAAACATACCCCAGATTTATACAAGAAAAGAAAAGATGAGAACATTAGTACATATTGTAAAAATTTCGATGTTCTATTTGTGGCGTTATGGACAAAATTGGCCATACTATCGAAAATTAGAGGAAATTTAATTTTTTTTCCATATAGCCAGATAACATCGCTATTGCCACCTTGACAACTCTCTTTCCATGTTTTCGTCTCTCTTGTTACATTATCGTCTCTCTTGCCATGTTTTCCACATAGTTGTCTCTCTTGCCACATTTGTGACATAGTAGTCTCTCTTGCCACATTTGTAAAATATTCATCCCAACTGAGACGTTGTATTATTTGGGTTGTGTATAAATAAGGTGAATGAGTTGTAAATGTTCCTAGTGGTCTGACTATTGAATTTTAGATGGATTTCCATTATGGGAAAGGATTATGGTGTGATTTTTATGATTTCCATGGTGTCCTTATGATATGACAATGGTAATATATTATCCACATAAAAGGTTTCTTGAGAAGTAACAAGGGGACCATGATACCATAAGAGAGAAAGAGGAAAGGGGGTGCATGGGTGATATGGTTTGACACTTATCCTTTGAAGTAAAAACTTCCTTGCCCATGATTC
>ML850089.1:11740-27525 GCA_009831015.1 Picea engelmannii
TCAATCTATAAATGGTTTTTCCACTAGATATTTCTTAAAGAATCACTTCAACGGGCTTTGGGTCTGGAAGAGATGCTTCAGGCTTTGCTCGGTCAAATCGATAAAATGCAACTACTAGGGGTTCTTTCTTTGTTGATGGTTCTTACATTTCAATGATGGAACATTTAAATGATATAATAAGGTGGAGGTATGTGCTTACTAACTTATTTCCTTGGCCCTATTAGTTACCAAACATTATATTAAACTTGAGTTAGCATGCCAGGGAAATAAGTGGCACAAGACATATATCTTTCTTTGTCTATACTATTTTATCCCAAATACTTAATGTAACGCCCCTTAATTGAAATCTAGGTGAGGGAGAGGTCTTCGTTCTTGCTAAAGTGTAATGGAAAGGTCTTCACGCTCACTATAGCCTCTTTATAGCATCTATATCGCCTCTTAATCCATCTCTGGTTCGAATTCTTGTTGGTGGTATGACTTGGTTAGTGCAGGAAAGCATGAGATTTCTTATGATAATTTTGATTCAAATGCTTTCTTAGGGGTTGTTCCATCGAAAACCATAGCAGTAGATAAAGATATATGCCAAATATCCTTTTGAGGTATGTAGGTACTTCTAGATTCCTCTTTCCGGAGGATTTGAAACATGGGTTTGAATCCCTCCAGAAATGATATCCACATTTTGGCTCTATCATATTGGGAACCTACATATTCAAGGGCATTTATCCCAACTCTATTCATTAATAGAACCATTCATTCACATTTTCACCTACCTTCCCTCTGAATTCTTTTCCATGATGTAATGGAAACTAATCCATTGTATTTCTTTTCTTTCTTTCATTTTCAACACGTTACATTTGGTGGTTTTGACCAATTTGCACTCCTTGTTTAGGCCTTAGATAATATCGAAAGTTGTTCCCCCCTGTTGTATCTCTCAGACATTGCTACATTTCCCCCCCAAAATGTTCCCCCCAAAGCTATAATTTTGATGAATGTGGATTATATATGTGATTATTAGGTCCCATATCAATGGAATGTTACTCATTAAATAAGAATCAAAATGATAATCAGTTTAAGAGCCATTTTAAGAACACATTGAAGCATCACCAATTGTAGAGCCTATATTTCTCGAAGCACTGATCTCCCAATACAAGTCTATCTAATTGGATCTATTGTCATACTACGCACCTTGTCACAATATACAACAACTCATACGTTTGGCCAGGAGAGATCTCTATCACTCACTTTGCAAAGCTATATCTATGGTAACAAAGGTTCCCCCCTTTGATATTCCCAGCATATTCTCTACTAAATTGGCTCACTTTACCGATAGTATTGAACTTCTAGTGAACCAAATAAATAATTTCACTCCTTCATTCAAGCGGCAAAGGAAACATGGTAAGACCCCAACGAAATACGAACGGGCGCTCTACTTTGTTTGTACGCAGTTGCGGGGATGTTCTGATATGGATGTATATGTATTCCACACAAAACAAACTCATGATTACATGGATAGGATTGGTTCCATGATTACATGGATAGGATTGGTTCCATTATGATAAAGAGGGGAATTATTGTCGGTGGGATGGAAGCTTTTCAGAAGCTACAGGTGAGAAATAGAATCCCGCTATGCTACACCCATTTTGAGATGTTTGAGATGGTGGTCAAACTTACGCATTACGGAATGATTTTAAGAGGATAAATTAGTAATGGTTAAACTTGAGCTATTTGTAGAGCCCAAGAAGAAGCTTAATACTAAGGGTAAGAAGTAACTACAGTGAGACACATGGTAATATACATGATTCTTTGTCCCCCATACTTGGCGATATAGTTTATATGGGACCATACTTGCTTGATTCAATTTTAGTGTGAACATGGGCTACTCCCCGAAAATTCCCCTTTGAATATGATGGAAATAAAATTGGCTTTGTTGTTTTTCAGGCTTAAAAAGAATAATATCACATATATAGAGCATATCACTTTAATCTCTTCTCGTTCCTAGTACCCAAAGCAATTGTTTTTTGTACATAGGAAATTGATAACCTCAATAGTAGGTGGTAGCAGACCTCTATCTGAAGCATACTTATAACTCATTGAATCACTTTTGAATTCTATCATTATTACTTCCATTTTCTATTCCCAGTCTCTCCTTTTGCACTCGTACCAAAAAACCATAAACAAAGGTACGATTAGTGACTCACCTTGACCAAAGGTATGTGAAGTGAATCGACCCAAAAAGGGCGAGGAACAAATTCACTTGACCAAGGAGAGAGGAATTTCTCAAATCATTGAGCAAAGAGAAGTTCCATCCCTTCTCTTTAGTTCCTGGTTACGACCTAGAGGGTTGTTTCTTTTCCCAGTTATGCGATGGCATTGGAATAGAGATGGATAAAGTTTCCTAGTTGGAGAGAAAAGGGAGAAAATATAGGATCGACTTCCAACTCGATTGTAGAAGGTGCCTAAAACATTCCTTTCCTTAAGTACATTATAAAGTTAATCTCCGAGAAGCCTTATCTGAGCTCTTGTTGGTAGGATAATTACGACCCATAGGTCCTTAGTAACGATGGAGAAACAAGATCACAATTAGTCCCCAGGAAATAGAGGACTTATAAAAGAGAATCAACATGAAGAAGTGGTCTCCCCAAATCAACAGATTCATAAGTAACCCTTCCCATCATGATGCTACTATAGTTGGGGATAAGGAGATAAACTGTCCTTGGATGGGTCATATCAGCTATGAGTTTGATATGCTAGACTTAATCACGTTGCACTCTCTCACGCAGGTGTTTAGTTACATGTTCATGTTCGTGTAAAAGATGACGACACCGAAACATAATGGGGATAGATGACGTCACTATATAGAATATAATCTGCCATGGGTAGCACAACTTTATAGGGATTCTAATTACATCTTCCAAGACCTTCACCATATTACATACTTTCAATGGAGTCATTCCAAAGGAATCTATCTAATGACATGCTTAGTTTGAATCAATCCAATGGTGAAACGTAATCTCCTCTCCCATACCTTATAGAATTTCATTGCAGACCCCTGTTCATTCAACTGGTGCTATCTTTATTCTACGATTCCATAATACTAACGTACAAACTTATTCATAAAATCTATTTGCCTCTCTTCAGCAGGGAAGAAACACTGCTTGGGATTCCCCTATCCGCCCTTGCACTACATGTGTACTTCTACTATATCAATAAGGAGATCGCATTGAAAGGAAAGATGTGTGCAAAATATATAGACCCTATTAGTACTTCTTCCCCATTTCATTACTTAAGGCTTGGTCAATAATTTATATTATTACCCAAACAAAGGTATAGTTCATTCCTAACCAACATGTTCTTCACTTTGGAAGTACAAAATCTTAAGAGAAACCTATCTTTTTCGAGCAATGTGACATCCTTTCTTCAACCTACAGTTGCATGTGAATTAACTAGAAAGGATTTAGCTTTGGGCTGATTTACCACAACTATGGACACTAATCGAATCATAGGGGTGGATATCTACAAGGATTAAACTATATCGATTGAGTACACTCAAGTGCTTTAGGTATTCAATATCCGAAGTCATTCAGAGCTACACTCGCCTATGGGCCAACCTCACGAACCACTATGTTTGTAGGAGCACAAGAAGGGATTTTGATATTCCAAACACAGATCTTACACCTATTAATAATTTGCTAATAAAAAGTTGCATGGTGATGGTTTCAAAGTTGTTCCCTCACATGCTCATAGAGAAACTTTACAGGCCAATTTTCACTATTTTGACAAATAAGCTTACAAGTACTTCCCTGAGGTAAGGGCGAGCAGTCTATTAGGATAGCTCTCTCTTATATAATAGGTAACTGGAACTATGGGGTATTCTCTGTGATATAGTTAATATATTAATTGGGACGATACCTATGACCAAGTAGCCTATAGGGCGGATACTATACTATAGCATATGCCTATATTACTAGTTACCTATAGCATATACCGTATATTGAGATATTCTCCTACATTATACCTTTATATACACATAGTTACAGTAGGTAATAGGAATAATACTACCCCTAAGCCATAGTTATCTAATTAGTATATCTTGGGTTATTGAATATACTAGTTTATCCATCCTATAAAGAGGGTATGGGGGACTAGGGTATTATGATGTAAAGGGAATAGGTCATATGTTATAGTAAGTATATGGTGAAAAGTACCAGTAGCCTAACATATAGTGAGACTAAGGGTAATCCCAAGGTAAATAAGAGTTCTTTGGTTCAGTTATGGTCCGCTATTCTATAGACTGTTTACACGATATGTTTAAACAAAGCCATTGTTGCTAAGGATATCAATTCTCATACATTCCCTCTTGATTATTTACCTTGGTAGCTATTGTAAATGTCATCAATACCTTGGATATGATAGCTATGGTAATTTTATATAGTATCCCATATATATATATATACATCCTTTCTCCAACTATAGGGATATACATACCTATTATATTGAACTTCATTTATATACCACTAGAATTCCTCGATACCCATATTCCGGTGAAAGATCCAGTGCTAGATACTCTAGTTTCATATCTCGTTGATAGGCATCAATTGAAGGGGCTATAGAATATAGTTCCTCCCATGAGTAGGGAACACCTTGCATAAGTAAGTCACCCCTCATTTATGGGTAGGCCTGAGTTACTCGGATTCCCCCAATGACAGATATCTAGTACTTAGCTATCCTATATGATTATCCCTATACTAGTTCACTCTAATCTATAGGTGGGATATTTGATCCAAATTATTGTAGTGAATACTAAAATAATATACTCTGGATAAATATCAACTCGATCAAATACAACTGGAATTGGATATTCTTTATAAAATAAGTCAATTAGGTGCTCTGCTATGGATGCTGCTAGACCTGGAACTATATCTGCCTTTTCTTCTGTTGATGATGGTTCTTCTGTTGCTCCTTCCTAGCTTTAGGTATTGTAGCCTTTTCATCTGTCTTTCCTAGATGAGCCTTTGTATCTACTGGATCAACTTCTTAATAGAAAAAATATACTTCTCAATCTACTGCTCAATCTGCTACTCTTTCTTTTGTTGTTTATTAAAACACTTAAACTACAAAATCAACAACTGCTTATGGGTAAACCACTGGTTATGCTAGTCACCCTACTGCTAGGAAGATATTGGTGTTGGATCTAGAGATGGAGGGTATGCAACGTATGGAACTGGGGAAACTGCTATAGATGGTTCCTTCGCTGCTTCAATGACTTAATATACTGATGTTAGATTTTACATACAGAATGGATTCAATTAGAATGACTAGGGGAATTACTACAATAAATGAAGATATGGTTATGACTATATAGATAATAACAAGAATCCATGCTAGTACCATATATTCCTTATGCATTAGAAAGACCTGGCTTTTAGTGTGACACCAGATCGATGTGACGCGCCTTGAATCTTAATGCCTACGGTCTAAATAGCTACGAGATCCATGGACCTTACAGTTACTAGTATTGAAGTGGAGCAGAATAATTACAGTGGGGAAGATTGGAACGAATCAGAACCACGCCAGTTTTTGGTGAAACCAATCTTACCAACTTGAGTGGTGTTGGAACACTTGAACTCATCAGAACACCCTTATTAACACAAGTGGGAACTACATGGAATATCGGAACATCACATGTCATAACTATAGCTATTGGCAGAACAACACTTATTGGAACTCCATCAGATGATGGAAAAACATAACTTGGAACATGTGACACTACTTATTGGAACAATCAGACTACTGCTCCATTTACGCAGAGTGCAACGGGCCCTTCATTTTCATATGGGATTCCCATCTTTGATTCGAACTCTATCCTTACCTACTCCACCCTACAGACCATGGATCTAGGGGAAGGGAGCTCAAATTCTCCCATGCAAGGGTCCATTGGGGGAACCTCAACCTCGTATAATGCTATTCCATATGGTGGGGGTCATATACCTCCTCTGCCCCCTTTGCTCGACGGTGCTTTCCAGCAACCCATTAGGCTAAGTACGAACTATAGCTTGTTTGGATAAGGTAGTATAGGACCTTTTTCTTACACCACGCTGGTGGGATCCATGTCATTATGTTTGCTTGACATGTTTGGTAATAATTCTTTTTCATCAGATGTCATCTCAACCGGGGGAAACCCTGGTTTTGGACAACAAAATCCTGTGCAGGGTATTATTCCTACATAGGGGGAATGTACATGAGTTTTCTCCTCAGAATGAATTTGGAATACTTGGTAGGGATAAGTTCCCTTGCAAGGGATGTCGACTAGGGGAAATCCCTTCCATGGTCAATGCAACCCCGGGAAAGGCTCAATACCTATGTCCATCGGATCGGCAAGGGGAAACCCCTTCCAGAATATTTGGAACACAATGTAAGGAGAAATTCGTACCCAACCCTCATCATCCAATTAAGGGAATAAATCAATGATATCCCAACAAACACAATTTCTGTACACTGGTCAAGGTCGTGGTGTCTACCATAACCCTAGCCAGCAACCCAACTTTTCCTGGAAACCTAGTGCCAATCAAAATCCAGGCCCCCTTTTTCTTGTACATAGTACCCAACCCAAACTACCGTTTCTGGAGACATTACACCTGCCAGACTTGTCTAGGTTTCTTAACGACCTAATTTTTCATGATCCGCGTTGGCCCCCCATGCCTACTAAGTTTCCCTCAGATATTCCAAAATTTGAAGGAAAGCCTGGCGAAGACCAGGGTGATCACGTGACTACATTCCACCTATGGTGCTCATCAAACTCGATGCAAGATGACTCCGTATAGTTGCACATATTTCAATGCACTCTTATCAGGGGTGCCACGAAATGGTACATCAAGATCAACCACTCAATATATTCTTACTTTAGCGATTTGGATATGGTTTTCCTAAACCATTTCCAACTACCCATGAGATACGATGATGACACTGAATTGCTAGCCAACTTTGAGTAGACTAAGGATGATCATATCTTAGATCACATCTGAGAATGGTGGCGTCGGAAGAGTTTGATTAAGGTATAGGTCCCACCACATTTCTTGTTGGAGTGGTTCATGAAGTCTTTGGTACCATTTTTATCCAAAGACGTTGCAACTTCAGGAGTTTTTTCAGAGGAGGCAATCATGAGAGGACAACAAATCAAACTAATATACTCTCAGTATGGATTACTCTATTGGATTTTTCTAGATGCACCATGGTCCATCCTTGACAAGTTCAGACAAAATTATGGACCACATGTCGACGGTATAGTTGAATGAGCATAAGGAAATTCCATTGATCAACTATCAAATCAATAGCAACAATTTTCAATACAACAGATAGCAGCTAGCCAGACCTCCAGTTTGGTTGTTCCCCCTACCCAAACGTTGGATGTACATAGTGTATAGTCGACGAACCCAAAGGCCAACCAACAGCTTGAAGGGAAGAAAAAACAATGAAACAAAAAGGGTAAAGGTGATAAGAAACATAATAACAATGCTGGTGGGGATAACACAAAGAAGAGAAAGTCGAAGTATCTATGTAACCTTTGCATGAAGGAACATTCGACTCACCTATGCCATCGACTTGTGGAGGCCCATAATTTATTGGTGCAACAATAACTTGCTGTGTTAATGAACCCATTTCCACATGGGAAAAATATGACTAAAGCCTCTTCGAGAATAGATGGGGGTAGTCAGGGACTCCCCCACGTCTTCTAGTAATCCCTCGACCGTGAACATTTATATGATGAAAGGTGACGCTTATATAGAGACCATGCAACATGATTACAGAATGTCGGAATCTACTGAAAAGGGTAAATAATTAGTAAACCCACCTGTTCCTCTCCAGATTGAGAAGATGATGGGAAAAACAATGACACACATCCCGAAAGGGGCGTTCAAGAAAACTTCTCATAATCTGAATGTGAGGGCTGCCCAGAACTACTCTGTGGTGGAGGATTTGTCACAAACCCTTTGCACGATGTCTGCTTTGAAGGCTCTCTAAAGATTCCCTTCATAGATAAAGGCTCTATTATCTGCCTTGGGATCTGCAGAGACTTGTAATCAAGGAACTATCATTCTCGATACGAATGACTTGAAACCTCTTCTCCCTTACCATGTTACATTTCATATAGTAGTGGCTTACACCATGAAATATTTTACTTGGAATATCTTTTGTACGATGTTTGATGAGAGAACCTCAACTTGTGTGATGTTTTTGGTATGTTGGAAGGCCATTGGCTAACCCATTTTGTTTCCATCTCCTACTTTACTTACCAATTTTGACCATCGTTCGTTCAAACCATATGGAATCATTCCTTCTTTCCCTGTGCAGTTAGAAGGGAAGACCGTGTGTGTCGAAGTTGAAGTGGTCGATGTGCCTCTTGACTAAAAACTTTTGTTAGGAAGGTGTTGGACCTATGCAATGCATGCACTGGTTGCCACAGTTTTTTGGGTCTTGTTGTTTCCACATGAGGGTCAAATCATAAATGTTGACCAGTTTTCCTTCTCCCATCCTGACCCTTCATCGGGGTAATCCACAGTCTTGATGATTGATAACCCTCAGCCCAAAATCGTCAATGTAGGGGTTGGTTTGTGCCCACCATTGATGGGTACTTTTGATTACCTACCTCCTTTTGTTAATGTCAAAATTATATCGGATGCCCCCGACCAACCTAGGGTTGATATTTTTCAAGTGTCGTTCAACTTACTTTCACGATCCGTAGAATCCCCATTCCCCATCAGCTATGATGGAAGGGATAGGTCATTCTGGCATTGCCATGCCCTTGTCCATGGCAGAAGTTGTGTACAATATTGTTCAGCAAGCTTCGACCGATCCCAATCTGATTCCCACATAGGAGTTAGATCCAGTTCTCAAGCCTATTTGAGCTCAAGGTTCCCTTGCCAATACCAATTCTTTAGACCTGGTATTTCCCTGATATGAGGTGATTCTTGAGGCATTGAATAGTCCAGATAGACCCTAGGATGATCTCCATCATAGATCTTATTTCCTCCCAGAGTTAAGAAGAATAGAGGTAGGTGAATTTGTGTTGACTACGACTAGAGATAAGTCTTGTCCTATTAATCCTCTAGCTACATACCCAGTTTACACTGAGGGTAATATGACAAGCATCCTTGAAACGATCCCTATAGATATCTATAGAACCCCTAGCGTCATGGAGAATATTTTTTTCGGAGCCGACTTCTCCCCCAAGGATATTCGAATCTATATAGACTTATTTAAGGAATTTTGTGACATTTGTTCCTGGTCTTACGAGGAAATTCCAGGCATTGATCGAAGAATTGTCGAACATGAGATAACAACATATCCTAATGCCAAGCTTGTGTGACAGAAGCTTCATCCGATGAATCCTCGAAAAGTGGCAACTATTAAGTCTGAAGTAGAGAAACTGCTCAAAGTTGGTTTTATCTACCCCGTATAGTTGACTCAATGGGTGTCAAATCCCATTCTGGTTAACAAAAAACAAGGTACAATTTGCGTGTGCATGGAATTCCGTGACTTGAACAAGCCTTGTCCAAAAGATAATTTCCCCACCCCATTCATTGATCAGATTGTCAATGAATGTGTAGGCTGTGAGGTCTTTTGATTCAAGGATGGTTTCTTAGGATATAACCAGATTCATATTGAACCCAAGGACCAACATAAAAGAACTTTTATCTGTCTGTGGGGAACAATTGCTTATCGTAAGATGCCTTTTCTCCGGAAGAATGTTGGAGCTAATTTTTAGCGGGCCATGTATTTTTATTTCCATGACCTTTGACATATAGTCGAGTCTTATCTCGATGATCTGTCATCATGCTCTCGCAAGAGATCTGATCATCCCACACACCTTTGACAAATCTTCGAATGATTTCACTACTATCAGATTCTCTTGAATCCTAACAAGTGTAGTTTATGCGTCACATCAGGTCATCTTTTAGGTTTCATAGTTTCAACAACAAGGATCATGGTCGATCCTCTTAAGGTTGAGGTGATAGTTCAATTTCATTCCCCATGCATAGTACCCCAACTTCAGAGCTTACAAGGGAAAGTGAACTTTATTTGGCATTTTATCACAAACTATGCCGAGATAAATAAAGGGTTCATGCATTTATTGAAAAAAAGAGTCTCTTTCTCTTGGGACGAAACCACTCAGTTCTCTTTGGAAGCATTGAAAGACAAAATTACGTCTACCCCTCTGCTCCATCCTCCCAATTATAATAAAGATTTATTATTGTACTTGGCCACCGCAGAGTTGACTATCGGTATGGTCTTGGTTCAAGAGGATTATCTACTCAAGGAGCATGTGATTTATTACTTGAGTCAAGGCCTGGTTGGGCCAGAACTCAACTATTCCCATGTTGAGAAGCTTGCGTTGGAAATAGTGCATGTTGTCTAATGGTTCTGTCATTATATTCTTCTTCGCAAGACCACCATAATTGCCATTGTGAATCCATTTCAATATGTGTTGACACAATGCGTCATTGGAAAAAAGATCAATAGATGGATTGTAATCCTCTGGGAATCTAACTTGGATTTTGTTCCTATGAAATCCAAAAAGTCACTAGTCTTTGCAGAACTCATTTCGGAACATCTGATCGAATCAAGTGATGTTACGCCTAAAGAATCTCCTATTAAAGGAGATATTTTTCTTATCGCATCTTCAGACCCCTAATATGGAGATATACTATCCTATCTCCATACTTTGAATTGCCCTGCGTCTACTTCTCGTGACGAGCATTGACGAATTCTCCATCATGCACAAAACTATCTCACACTCGATGACACTTTGTATCATCGAGGTGTAGACTGCATTCCTCCTCGCTCCCTTATACACGAGGAAGGATAACTCGTTCTTGGAAACAACCCAAAAGATTCTACGAGCCAGTTACTTTTGGCCTACATTAATTAAGGATTGTGTTGAGTCGGTCAAGAGGTGCCACCCATGTCAAATATTCTCTAGGAAGATGAGCGCACATCCTTCTCCCATGTTTCTCGTCATCGTTTTTGGTCCCTTCACCAAGTGCGGAATTTATTTTACTACATGCCACCCGGATTCAACCAAGGGGCATCATTATATCATCGTAGCAGTAGAATACTTCACAAAGTGGGTCAAGGCTATGACAACGTTTAACAATGATGGAAAACAATGACTCTCTTCATTTTTAACCATATAGTAGCAAGTTTCGGCATCCTGAAGGAGATTATCGTTGACCATGGCAGTCACTTCAATAACAAAATGATGTCCAAGCTAACATCAAAGCTTGGTTTAAGGAAAGAATATGCATCACCCTACTACCCACAAGCGAATGGTTATGTGGAAGCTCTGAATATGTCCCTTAAGACGATTCTTCAACGACTGATCAATTATGACAAGTAAAATTGGCATATCATGTTGTACTTGGTGTGATGGGCCTACCAAACTTTTGTAAAGACTTCCACCAGTTTATCACCTTTTCAAATCGTTTACGGGTTGGAAGAAGTCTTTCCTGTTGAGTTCCAAATCTCATCTTTAAAGTTGGTAGTAGAGTTACTACTAGACACTTCACTGCTTGAGGAATTCCTATTATATGTATATTAGCTCGATGAGAAACATCGTGACGCAGCCTTGGACATGAGGCTCACAAGAAATGATTCAAGTGTCAATATGATCGGTTTGTTCATCCTCGGATTTTCTCTGAAGGCGACCTTGTCCTAGTCTACGACCAAGACAGGGATACCCTGGGGGCAGGCAAGTTCAAACCCATGTGGTTCGGACCTGTCATTATGAAAGAGGTATTAAAGAAGGGTGCTTATCATCTGGGTGAATTTGAGGTAAATTCCTTGGCGGAGCATAGAAATGGACTCTACCTCAAGAATTTTTACTCTTAGATTGGTTGTCTGGGTGACTTCTTGTACATATGTATAGTTCTTATGTAGTTTTTTGTTGTCTTTTTTTATGGACATGTTGTTATTTGTGTCATCTTTTTCACTGTGGAATATGTCAAGTGAATCACAGGTGTTCTTTTGTTTTGCGTACGGTGCTATCCGACACACTCGGAGGCCTGTTTCCACAGTTTGGGTGATTTGCATGCCTCAAGGCCAGTTGCTATCTTCCAGAGGTATCTGTCTAGGTGACTCCACAAACAATGTCGTCGAGTACAACGCAATGATAGATTTGCTTCGTGATGCTTTGTCACATGGAATTTCTCACCTCGGGGTCTACTTATATGCTCAGTTGGTTGTGTCCTAGTTAAATGGAGTTTACCATGCTTATGATCCTACATTACACCAATGCTTCCTTAGGGTATGTCTCTTAGAACATTTCTTTGATCACATTACATATATCCATGTTCCTAGAATATTAAATCAAATCACAGATACTCTAGCTAATCAAGTATTAGATTGGTATGTTGCACACACATAAAAAGAAGCACAGACATACACATGTACTTAAATTTGTAAAAATGTGATCCATAATACAATAATAGATGTAAATATATATGTGTGTGTGTGTGTGTGTGTGTGTGTGTCAAAAGTGTCAGAGTACATAGGTGGGCATGAATGCCTCAAACAATAACATTTGGTATACATCACGGGGCTTATGCCTTAAAAAATATACAAAGAGTGCCTTCGGCACATGATGACTCAATCCTATCTGAGATCAGGGCCTGTTGGCCCTACCATAGTGAATGATGATGCTATCCAAACGTTGGAAAAGTTGAACCCCAAGTCCATGGCACCCTAACTAAAAGAGGATGCATGGATGGAGGGATATCCTTGATCTCATCCATGGGAACAACATGAGTGAGCACGGTGAGGTTCCACTCCACCTGTCTCAATACTCTCTCGGCCTCTCTGACTGGAGGTCCCCCTATGACTGTTGGTCTATAGATTGCTACTAGTACTACCTCTGGTCAAGGACTTCGCCTAGTCCTCACAAAGTCTGTCAGGTGCACTGGTCCCACGTCTGTACATAACATATACATAGATGTCAAATACTTTGATACACATAAAAAATGATATATATAAAATAAACTAAAAATTAAATAACTTTAAAAAACATGTACTTATCTCTCCTTGCTCCTCTCCGAGAGGTACGGGCATATTTGGATCTCTGAAGAAGTTGATTCCAACATAGGGGTAGTCCTCTATCTCTAGAATCTTTCATTCCCACCAGTTGAAGAATTTGTCATCGAAGGCCTCTAGGGTCCTTCCTCCCCCCTGTCATGGCATCAATGCTTCCCATATACATACCGCTGGGAAGGAGGCCACGTGTCCCTCGTACTGTATCTCTCAGACTCAGATTGGGAACCCTCTCGAAGAAGAACGAGCATAGAATGGTGTTGAACCCAAAGTTATTGTTGCTATGCTCACGACACTTTGTCAGCCGCCTTTCCATGCAAGTGAGCATTGTCATACTCCAATCAAAAATACATGCGTCTAGGCACCGCATTGCACAATACATGTGTGCCCGGGAAGCCTGGTGTAGGGTTGTGGATCTAGTGATCCTCCCAATGAGCAATAGGATCACCTTTAGTGACAAGTTGGTGATCTTTTTTATGGGAACTTGAGAACCTACTTTCTCATTAACGACCTCGCAATGCATCTTGATGTAGTCTGGGATGTTTAAGGGTCTAGGGGAAATGTGTGCAGATTGATTGGTTCCCCTCTCCTCGAGAGGCCAGTCATGAAGTATATATCCTCAATTGTTGGAGTCAATGACTTCCCCTCAATCATAAATTCCTTTGTGTCTAGGTGCCATTAATCCACCAGGGTGTTTAGTAGCCTAGGTTGTGCCCTCATAAGATAACATCAGAAGAACTTCCACAACCCACATTGTTTCAATGTGGAAATGGAAGCAAGGTCCTCATCAACTAAGATATCAATTTCCTTGTGTTCCCTCTCCTTCTAGTGGACATACATCATGTTCCATGACAGCTCAAAGGGGAGTTATCTCTTGCATATTTATTTTTTCCATGCTTTTGAGGGTGTATGTAGGTTGTTTAGGACATAATCGTGTATCTTCCGCGGGAAAATTGTTTTCTTCCTACAGACATATGCAGGCTGTCCTTGGACAACCCATGTACACGTATGGCCGCCATTTTTTACGAGAGCACGCCCCTCCAAGAAAACAAAAACAATGCATAAAAGAAGAATGGAAATGCAAGAGGGATGAGTTTATACTTTCTTGGTCCAAGAGGAAGTTTATTTCGTCCTATGAATCTTCCATAATCAACTTCTTTAGAAAAGGGGTATTTTTTACCTTCTGGTTAATTTTCAAATTGCAATGGTGAAAATGAGTTGTCAGCTTCTATTTATAGACCTTTTTGGCCCTTTTTGCCACTTTTTTGAACCCTTTTGTCATTTTTTTTGGTTTGTAAATCATTTAATTTGGTTCTTGAGTTTCTTCTTGGATGTTATGATTCACTTTTATTTTTGGTTTGGTAATTGTTTTGGGATATGGTTCAATTTTAAAGGTCCTTTGGTAAAAGTCATTTTTTCCAATGTTTTGCATATAAATTAGGATTCCACCTCTAATTTTTGCATCTTGTTGTATTTTCCACTTTTCCATAGGATCGATCCCACCGAAGTGCGACACAGAACCATCATTGTTTCTTTAGAAGTGTCATGATTAGGTGGTTGAGCCTAACTTTACATGGATTCCCTAGATAGATCCTTGTTGAATTTTGGCCTCCATGTTGTCTATAAAAGCTTTAGGCTCAAGAGTCCTTGTTAGTCATGTAATGGTTATGAGTTTGAGCCTCATTTGTCTGATGTACCATCACTCTTTACCTCACCCTTGAGACTCCCAAAATGAGCACACTTTGTTGTCTTTCAAGCTCGCTTTGAAATACGAAACCAACATCTGACAAGAATACATTTATGATTTTCAATATTGTTTGGATTAACTGAGAAAAGTAACCTCCTGGAGTCTTTTTTAAGCCCTTTTCAGACTCTCTAAACATGAAAATATTTCCAAGCAATCTTGTTGTCCTTCACGCTCTCCAAACTCAAATTTGAAGGCACGTCTGCCCGATGGTAGTTTACCTCTTTTTCAATCTGGATGGTCAATTTTACGAACAAAGGTATACTCTAGGAACTTCGGTTCACTAGAACAGTATCCTCAGGTACAAGTTTAACCCTTTTCAGGGCCTGCGGGACTAAATTTACCAAAAAGGAACATTCCCCTTGGTTTTTTTTTATAACATTTTTCGGGCCTTGGAGATTACTTATGAAAAAGGAACCCCCATGGAGTCCATAGTTAATCTCTTTTCAGACTCCCTAAAATTCAAAATATCGTCGAGTGACCTTGTTCCTTCACACTCATTAAATTGGTCTAGAAGAACATCTATTGGCATGAGTTTACCCTTTTTTAATCATGTGGGTTATGGAGGAAAAAGGTACACCTTGGGAGATTCATCTCACCATGAGAGTTCTCCTCAGTGAATTTTATACTTTTTCGAGCTAAGGAGACTAAATCTGGAAAAAGGCAGTGAGTCTATAGTTAAGCTCTTTTTAGACTCCTTAAAATTGAAAATATTTCCTAGTGATATTGTCTTTTTGACATTCGTTAAAATGGTTTTGAATAGATGTATTTTCGGTGCTAGTTTACCCCTTTTTTGAACCAACTGGACTATTCTGAAAAAGGTACCCAATGGAGTCTTCTTTTATGTTTTTTTTTAGACTGTCTAAAAATGAAAAAACTACCGCACTTACCTTCTCTGGGCTCGTTAAAATTACATTGAAGGGGGTTTCATTGTGTCTTGCTAATCACATTTGCATCTCTG